>VUYV01000074.1:1337229-1403967 GCA_008711295.1 Anarhynchus alexandrinus
TTTTTTTACAATCTTTTAATTCTAAATCACTGGAAACACTTGCTAACAGCCCACAGGATAGCTGTTTTATATTAAACAGCACATTATAGTTTACATTCCAGGCATCAAATTGGATGCAATAATCATACAAACATCCAAACTATAATTTCTCCCTCTTGATTAGGAAAAGGCTACTTGCTCCTCCCCAGTGAGCTCTGCTGTGCTCAGATGTCACACATTTCTGTCACAGCAGTAGCAAATCCTGCCTGTGAATTCAAAGGGGTAAACGATCTGAGTACACAAAGGCTTCTTGGAAGCATGGACTTTTCAGAGCTCTTCTCTGACTCGCTCCCACTGCAGGAAGTGAGATGTGGGAGAGAAAAATGAAATCTAATGCATGTGTTTTCAGAACAAAATACAGCGACAGATCTGCAACACGCCCATCAAACCTATTGAATCCATCCAAAGCCATCTCCCCTGCCCTCACCAGCATCCTGCACCCTCTCTGCTCAGACTAACCTGCAAAGTGAGTTTTTACTGCAGAGTTAATTCAAGTAATCAGACTGAGCATCCAGGTTTAGGCCAGCCCAAGCAGACACAGCAGACAGCCCGACATCCAGCCTTGTCAGGCAGCTGCACAAGTAACAGAATAAACTGCAGAAAAAAAAACAAACAGCCACCTTTTTTCACTACTTTGTCCTGCTTCCACCAATAAACCTCATTCCTGAACGGTTCACTCATCTTCTCTCTGTGCTTCAGGCTGTACTTAAAACATCACAGGTTACACTGTGTCCCCTCCAAGTCCAGCTCAAGTCCTTCTCCTTCCACCTTGCACAAACAACCAGAATAACAAGTGGAAAAGCATCAACAGGGAAAATTCTCAAGGCTGACCTTTCTGAATCCTAAAGTTAAAACAAGAACTGTCTCCTCACCATGTATCTCCACTCCCTACCTGGTCTCTGACCTATCATTTGCCTCTGAAAGCTCCCCGCTCACATCGCCCTGGCCCTCATCCCACACCTACAGTCTGCTTCCAAACATGTTTATCAACACTTCATTATCACCGAGCAGGAGACAGTTGCCTCTGCCCCTGTCTCTCCTCAAGTTTACTCCTGCCTTCACCCCCTTCCTGCCACCTCTCTGTGGTCTCCCTGGACTCATCTCTTCCGAGTCTGGCTCTTG
Organism: Anarhynchus alexandrinus; assembly: GCA_008711295.1. NCBI lineage: Eukaryota > Metazoa > Chordata > Aves > Charadriiformes > Charadriidae > Anarhynchus > Anarhynchus alexandrinus. Next base: position 1,338,391 of record VUYV01000074.1, read on the forward strand.
TATTGCTGCCTGTAGGACACACAGTCCTAGGATCAGCACCACGTTCCCTCAGGTTCGTTTCATCTGGTTCTCCTAACAGGATAAATTAAACAGCTCCATCTGTATGCTCCTGCCTTCCGTACCCTCTAACAACTGCTGAGAAGCAGGAAAAGAAGTTGTCAGAAGCCAGCTGCTCCCTGCTCAGCACAGGTACCCCACGTGCCGTGGATCACACCACTCCAAAACTCCAAAAAAGAGCCACTCTGCAGCCTGTAGAGGAAATATCTGAGCTCCAAGTGAACCCCTTGCCCCAAGTTGCTTTGAAAGCAGAGCTGGAAAAGGTTCATAATAGGCCCCTGGTAGGTCTGTACAACCTCTCCCAAGGATTACTTGGGAGATACCTCTGAGAGATAGCTCTCTGGGCTTGAGGGGATTCACACCTCAGAGCTGCTCATGATATTTAGACATGCTGAGGGTAATGGTGTCAAGGAGATGTGGGGAAGGACAGTGTTCCCATGCCCGCTTGCAGAGCATGCTCTACGATCTCCTTTGTAGAAGAGCCAACCTGGTAAGGACTCCCAACAGCATTACAAAGAGCTGCATATTATTATAGCCAGATCAACAAACTTGTTCCACACTTTCCACTCCTGCTGCCACCCCCAGGATTTGATTTGGTGCTAAAAAAAATAGCTCCTATTTTCAGAATACCTACTTCTATTGCACTGACCTTCCCACACACATTCCCCAAAACACAGGAGTCCCTGGAGCAGAAGCGATACAGCAAACACCTCGTGGGCCAGCAACGGCTTCCCAACCCACATGCTGTTCTTCTGTGCAGCTCTATGTTGTCACACGTAAAGCAGTGATGAATACTCAGCCATAGCGCATCATCTGTACAACAAATCTCCCTAGTGAAAAAAGTTTGACCCCGGGGAAGTGCAAAAGATGCAGTTCAGCATCCAGCTTTTAAGAACACCGAGTAACCGACCTTCTCCTACACACTCACAAAATCAGATGAGGCACACACAGTTCCTTCATCTCCTACAAGCAAACTCTTTTCATAAAAGAGGCCCTTAAAACTGGCAGCCTCCCTGCTGGACCCCAGCGAAATGTTCCTTGTACCTTCGGTCTTTGTATTGCCTGCTCCTCGCAAGACCTCCCACTTTGGTGCATCTCATGAGCTGTGTGTTGCACTCCAGGCCACAGCGAACTGGAAACAAGAGTGTAATGCACAGGGCCCAGCTATGAGGTTGCCAGAACATATTGGTTTGAAACATCACAGAAAATATTCGGCTCCATATTTTCAACAGTAGCCAGGAAGAAAATGCATGGAACAATTTTGAGAACTGTTTTTCAAAAGTCATTTAAATCAAATTATGCCCCATCCACACTGGCAGCAAAACCCTTTCTACTAACTGGAACTGGTTTTCTTTTCTTTGCGTGTGTGTTCTTTTCTTTTTGGTTTAACATTAATTTTTTTTTAAACTGTCTCCCAGCCATCTTTTTTCTGGTAATGTGGACAGGCACTGCAGCACTGCAGGAATGGGTGCCAGGACAAAACCTATGATGCACAGTCCCTAGAATAAATCACTCAAGAGGGGTGGATTAGAGGAAGAGAGCAACGTAAGGTTACGTCTTCAAAGGTATGATTCTCTGAAATTACTGCATTTTCAGCAAACTACTGCAGAAAGATACCCAGTTTGTATCTGATCTAAAGAAGTAGACAGTCTTTTGGATTATTTGCAATTTCAAGACAATACCGTGAATCAATATATATTATAAAAGATGTAATTATTACACAGTGCTTGCATGTAATCAGAAAAGAATCTACTTGTGCTGAGTGTGTATCATTTGAAAGCTGCAATGCCAAGCAAATCCACACCGTTGGCTCGCACAAACCCAAAGTATTATCCATTACTGCCTTTTTTTTTTTTAACAATACAAGTATGTATGAAAAACATATTTCCTGGAAACAATGATACTCTTTGAAGACTTATTCAACATTTCATAAACTGAACAAGCCTGCACCCGCACGTGCCCGTAAGAGGAAAGTGGGTTGACAATGCAAACTAATCGAAATGTACTGGAAGGGCTATCCAAGATATTTGCATACCTATACCTCCCAAGGCTATATAGGTTTAAAGCTTTGTTCAGAACTGTGTAAAAATTATTTCCCATGTGTCTACGAAAATCTCTTACTGGTGATGAGCACTTTAACTCATCAAGGCAGGAAACAAACAAATCAACCAAAAATTAACACGTTGGGGCTTGCGCCTTAAGCCCCTCACTTTATTTTTTTGTTCCTTTTGATCGGGCTCCGAGTGCCAGCTCCCAGGGGTCTCAGCCCTGCACATGTTTTGACACACTTTCAAAGCCCAGAATGGTACACCTGGGACAAAGCACACACTGTTCAGGAAGTGCACGGGGGCCAAGAAAAGCAATAGAAATTTCCACAGTTAACTTGCATTACTGGTTGCCAATAAGCCTCTTATTATGAAAACCCATAATTGGAAACTGTCATATTACAGAACAATTTATGGAAGTTTTCAGAGTATATATGCCCCAGTGGGAACTTCCTTTGACTGGTGTGTTCCATCAGCCCAGGTCTGCTTATTTATTCACACAGTGGGAGAAGAGCATCAGGAACCTAAATAAGTCATTGCTGAAGTGTCAGTGAGACTCCCACTCTAGGAGTGCTTCAAATAGTTCTTAGCTCCTTAGTCTGTCCAGTCATCCGTCTTTATGGCTGCATTCAGTCAACAGCTGGAATACCCTATCTTTATTTCAATTTATTTTCTGCAGGAACATTCTTGCACTTACATTGTGATCAGCTGCTCCTTTGAGGACACAGAAGGCAAAATGCAGCTGCTCTGGGCTGAGTGCATCCCGCTATAACTGCCTCAACCCCATCAAATGAGCTTGGCAAAATTAGATCCTACTCCTACAGTCTCTACCCTGTCACACCAGGGAAACTGGCACCTACATTAATTCCTAAATCAGATTTCGATTATATTAAAATATGGCTCCAACCAAGAACAACAGCCTCCCCCAGTGCCAGCATGATACTATTAAAGTAAACCGTACAAAACCAGCCAGTACTTCCTTTGCAGATAGTCATGTTTTGGTGTGAAAGTAAAGGGATTTCATAACAGGTGCTGGAGACGCATTCCAGGAAACTTAGAGACTTTTAGCAACAGAAGACTGGAAGTCCACTTTAACACTATATTTTCCATATGGGAGCCAGCGGGTACCATCTGCCAAAGTGGTTTCTCACTATGAGCAGCTCCATCCTCTAGGAAATGGGTTGAGACATCAACCAACCATCAGGTTAGCTGTATTTTGGCATGCTGCGCTGCTGCAAGTTCCAATCATGCACACCAAGACCACTGCGAATTCAGCACCTTCCCCACCAGCCTGGGACAGGCACTGAAAAGGCTCTGTGCTCAGGGGAAGCTGTGCCAGAACAGGGACAGCCACAGCTGAAGAGGACCACCCGCAGAGGAAAGGAATTGGAGGAGATAATCCCTGAAAGCATGCTAAGTCAGGGAAAAGAAAAACAGGTGATTCACTGGGGATAAAAGATAACAGCTTCCTCTACTGTTGAGAGCTTTCTGTGTCCCTTGAAGTAATTTCTGAAGAGAAGACAAGCTGTGAGCTAAACGGACTCCTTCACACTCAATATCAGCAAATTCTGACTCTGGACAGCATCTCACTGCAACATATAGCACCAAGTGCCTGTGGAGGAGAAGAGGGAGATGACAGCAACACATTTTGCTCAAAGATTCCTGTAAATACACAGGCTGGGTTTTCAGACCAGGAAGGTTCCCCACCTGTGACCCAAACCTGCTACAAATCCATTTATTTGGGCTTCCTGACTTTAGAGACCATTTCACTCAAATCCACAGAGGAGTCCTTGAATGCCTAGTTAGAAAGCGTGGGTGAGACTGCCTTCATATTAAATCACTATTACAGCCGGGAAATCCCAGACTTCCATATCTACCTTAGACTTTCAACAGGTTCTTTATGAAGTGCATAAGGAAAATAATCCTGCTTTCAATCTCCCACGACTTTTCGTAAGTCATTCAAACCATCTTGCCTAGTTTGCACTACTTGACACTGCGCTAGGCAAATCTACGTATTCCGTCCTGAAGACGTTACAGCTGAATTTCACAGGGCTAGCAAGGCAGAGTCCAAGTGTGAAAGCAAGGCTGAAAATAGCAAAGCAGCTGTGGTAAAGCCACACACACAAATACCTGATGTTTTTCATAAATTAAGTATCTTGGGTTGCTCTGCTTCGTGGGTATCAAAGCAAGAGCACGTCAAAGAAAAACACATTAAGGCAGCTGGAGGAGGCAGGTGTCCCAGGAGAAAGTGGGGGGGGATATTTCTCCACTCAGAAAATGGGGATGATATTTGGTTTACATGCAGATGTGAGGATTAATGTTTCCAAATACTTCACCTATGTTCAAAGCATTACTTAACTTTTGGGAACTTATCAGAAACACCACCACATGCATCAGTTCGCTTTCTATGAAGGAAGGGAGGCTTTCTCGCCTCTTCCCACCCAGGGGCTAAAGCTTAATCACACAGACCATGTTGAGGGTTTCACAACCATAGATCTGACTTTCACAGCAGGTACTCACGTAATTGAAGGGCAGACTTAAGTTATTTACAGCTGCTGGTTGAAATTAAGACAGGATAGAAACAAATGTCCCACAGTTTCAAAAACAAAGCACCACTTATTTTTTTTGTCGTTGGAAGAAAAATTCTTACTTCTACACACAAAGCTAACGGGCTTATCACTACTCAGAACAATTACTGAAATGCTATTTAAAGATGACCTGAGACATCATTCAGTTGTATCGCACCTGGGAATATCATTAGAACAGCAAAACAGATGTAAAATCATGAATGACTCCACAGTTATAACCATAGCACAGCTACCTCTTCGTAAGTTTCAGGCACTTACTAAGAAGAATTTTTGACTATCCGGTTATCCATGCCTATCCAAAATTAGTTCATACATGGGTCAAAACATTTAAAACTGAAATTTCAACAGTTTTGAACCAAATTATCTGATTCTGAAATGTTTAGGTAATTGTCTAAAAAATAACATAAAACTAAATTTTTAAGAAAAACTCATTCACTGAACTCACCTCCAGCAGCAAAACTAGTTCACCAAGGTGCTCTCCATAACTACCTTTCTACTGTGACTTCTTCGTGTTATGTATCTTCACCTATACACGCACAACAGCAATGGTACCGAAGAACTAATCTCCTTCTAAAAGCGAGTCACAACCCTGCCACACCAGAAGACATGCTAGAAAGAAAGGCACAAAAGCACAGTAACAGGTCTGTCTCCGGGGAATTGGTATGTCTGTCTTTTCCTGCTGGAAGGCAAGGAAATGCCCATTGAAGGCACAGGTTCCACACACCTCTATCCGTCAAAATGCATCCTTTCCAGGGTTATTTGTTTTCTCATTGTGCTCAGTCACCCCAGTCAGAACCAGGGACACACCATGCTGAGTGGGCAATCCCAAGCACAAATACAGGCTGGGCGGGGAATGGCTGGAGAGCAGCCCTGAGGAGAAGGACCTGGGTGTGCTGATTGACGAGAAGCTCAACATGAGCCAGCAATGTGCGATCACAGCCCAGAAGGCCAACCACATCCTGGGCTGCATCAAAAGTGTGGCCAGCAGGGCGAGGGAGGGGATTCTGCCCCTCTACTCCACTCTCGTCAGAACCCACCTGGAGTACTGCATCCAGCTCTGGAGTCCCCAACATAAGAAGGACATGGACCTGCTGGAGCGTGGCTGGAGCCACGAGGATGATCCGAGGGCTGGAGCACCTCTCCTATGAGGAGAGGCTGAAAGAGTTGGGGCTGTTCAGCCTGGAGAAGAGAAGGCTCCGGGGAGATCTTATTGCGGCCTCCCAGTACCTAAAGGGGGCCTACAGGAGAGCTGGGGAAGGACTTTTTACTAGGGCATGTAGTGATAGGAGGTGTTCAAGGCCAGGCTGGACGTGGCCTTGGGCAGCCTGGTCTAGTGGGAGGTGTCCCTGCCTATGGCAGGGGGCTTGGAACTCGATAACCTTCAAGGTCCTTTCCAACCTAAACCATTCTATGATTCTATGAGTGCTGCACCAAAACATATACAACATTGTTAATGCTCAACAGAACTTTTAGGAAGTTTTTGTTAAAGATAAAACGCATTAACAGGAGTGAACAGATGAGAACAAGAAGGTCACACACAGATTGCCTTTGAAAGGAGCCCATCTTAATGGAAGTTAAAGCAAACTAGGGGCCCACGGTGTAGTAAAGATGCTTCTTGAAACAGATAAGTGATGCTCAGCATTTTGCTGAGGACTTATATTGCTGCAGTGTTTTCTCTCCTTCTAGTGAAAACAATCAGTATCACCAGCTTTCCTCTTGAAATGGCGGCAGGGAAACAACTGCTGGCATTTGCGTCATACGGATCTGCTCACATTACTTAGTGACGAATCTTATTAAAAAGCAAGTACCTCAAGCAAAATGTCTATAGCTCAGTTTGCTTGCATTTACCTTTAGCAACATGGTATGCTTCATTAAATTTCGAAGCAGTGTTTATTAGAAGAGTAAAACACATCAGCATCCTCCACCAGGCTTCTCAGGTTATTTTCATGACGTCAATATTCAGGTTTATATAATCCAGTGAAAATATACACTGATTAAACATGGTCTTAGAGCATCTCCTGCAGCACTGAAAAATGCAGTAAATAGGAATGGTGTATTTTTACTTCTTTCCTTCAGAATAAGATTTACCATTACCATAAACAAGGTATATCTCACCTCTGTAACCAGCAATTTAAAAACCCTCTCCCTGCACTGAGTGCTGGGAAGGAGTGGCCACCACAGAGTTCCCTGCTTCTTGATGCCAGGGACCCTCTGGTCTGTTTTTCCTGCCTGGCAGTGAACACTGTTCTATCCTACAGAATGAATCAAAAGTTAAGCTCAATTGTTATAACATAATGTAATGCAGGGCGAGGGACTAACACTGAGGGGTTTCTGTTGTACTACTACTCTGCAAACTGAGTACCACTAACAAGAGATTTCAGTGTATACTTCTCTTTTACCTCAACACACAAAGCAGTCCAGGTTTTCCTTCGCTCTCTCAAAATTCATTAAAAAGCCTTATTCAAGCTGAGATTTTTGTATACAAGTTTTCTGCCAAGAACAAATTTTTACAACTGAGTTTTAAGGTCTTTTAAAAAAATATCCAGAAATTTATAATGGAAATACTGACAGTGCCCATAATCACAAGTACAGAAACATTATTGCGATAGGTAGTTCATATCCCATCCAAAAAGAAAAGTTGGTCTCTCAACTAAATTCCACATTCGTTCTGTAACAATGGCCAGTAATGAGATCAGTAAAAACAGGTGCAAACAAAAAAATACTGGGGATTTAAACACTGATGATGGCAGCATAAAGCCATCACCTTGGTCATTAAACTCTGATTGCGCAAGATATTTTTTTTTTTAGAAAGTCTTGAATTACTTTATAACTCATTTCTCCTGGGCAAGCTCTTCTCTTAGTGGTCACCACAGGCTAACTTGGCAAATCTCTGAATCGTGCTTCCAAATCCTAATAGCTTGGCCATTCCCAGAAATTATTAATATACTGATTTATATTCAGTTTTGTCAATTTTATCTCTTGGCTCAGTCTGATGAAGCCCACTGCTATACATGTGCAGCTCAGACAGTCACACAAAAGCCAGCTATTCCCTGCTGACAGACTAAAGCTCTGCCCTACAACTTGCCATGAGTTCTCCCCTCTGCCTCAGGATAAACTTTGCGTTCCAGTAAGAAATGGACAGCTGCACAGTGTAACAAACCGAATCTCATAGGCTATGCAAAACCAGTGATGAGCTACCTGCGACAGTGCCTGGAAGAGTTATACTTCAAACAAAGAATCAGTGTCCATCTGGAGCAATATATTCCTCTTAATATTCTGAGCACACTTCCAGTTCTCTTAACAAATACGCAGTAAACACCATAATGCGAAGTAGAAATACAAGAAAAAATATGCGCTAGGTTGTGTTAAAGAGGTACAAAGCTGAGGTGCTAACGGGTCACGTGGGGAAGCACCAGAGCCTGAGCACCACAGCGTCAAGTGTCAACCCCACTCAACACGCTTGCAAAACGAATCTGAGAATGGCAAAATTCAGAAGCACGGCTCAAAAACATGTGACTGTGAACTAGCCTTGACACTTGCTTATGTCATTAATAAAATATTTAATATATGAAGAACACTGGGCCTCCAAAAGTCCCTTAACCCGCGCTGAAATGTGTTAGTCATCCAGCAAGAACTCTCACTTCAACACTGGAAACTACAGAACAAGGAAATCAAATCAAACCTTTACAAGGTAGCCAAACGCTAAGTCTGGACTGGGCTACCTGCAAACATTCATTACTAAAAATTATAGATTGCGAGTCTTTTTTACCGGAAAGGAGGGGAGTATCTCTCCCTTGCAGGACATTGTGTACAATTACTGGACTCAGACAGGCAGCTACACTGGGCTTTCAATACGCTCATTAAACAAGCCCAGTAAATTCAAAACTGCTTCAAACAGATCTGCTGAACACAAAGCAATCTTCACCTGTTCAATCTTCCCCTCTGGGTAAAAGTAACTATGGGATGACATTTAATAATTTTCCTTACCTGGAAGAAGTTATTTCAAGAATATCTACAGAGGTAAACTCTAATACAGTAAATGTGTTAATGATAAATTGTTTAAGCAACTTGACAAAAGAAAAAAAGGCAAATTCGCACCCAGCGAAAAGGCAGGCTATTCCGGAAAACTGAGAAGAAAGTAAATTTGTGTTCATTACAATTATTTATGTACCATATAATTAAGCTGTTTCCATAACAACTTCTGTCACGTAACTTAAGAGGTCTTGAGAAATATATCCTCGAAACTCCACAAGTGACAGGGCTAAAACGCAGCTCCACTTCATCACAGGGAACTTTGGAAAGCAGCCTCTGGAAACAGTACAGCCGCTCTGCAACTCACCAACTAAGTTTATGTTTGTCTTGCAAAAAAAGAAAAAGTTAGCCCTTTCATATACACACACTTTTAAGATAACAGGATTTTCTTCACAGCTTCAAGTTAGGCACTGAAGTACTTTGTTATGATTAGTTTTATCACATTGAATCCAAATGCTCTGGATTATTAATCAACTCTTCTGACAGGTCTCCAATAATGAAACACGCCATGCAGCTAACAATGACTCACCGTTCGTCTTAAGCTGAGAAAACAGAAAAGGAAGATGGGCAAGTTCTCAGATCCTACCCAGGCAGCCCACAGCTTTAGGAAACCCCTTCCATTTGCTTTCTCACCAGCAAAACGAGTGTATTTGTTGGCTTTGACATGGCAAACTTCCCACTTGCCTGCTCCCATTCTACCCAGAGATGACAACTACCACATCAAAGACTATTAGCACCCAAAGCATCTACGTCGCCTCGAGAGCTGAGGACCTATGAGAAGCAAGTTAATGTCCTCTCAAGTAAAACATTAAGTCCTCCACTTCCGTTTTGCTTAATACCATCTTAAATTCTCTGCTTTGTTTTGAAATGTCTGTTCACCCTTCCAGCTAATTTGCTGTTTTACCATGTAGCGTGCAACACCTATGCCATAAAACCATTATCAGAAGAAGAAACCACTTCACATAGCTGTTTGTTCTTGGACTGCTGGGGATTCAAATTCAAATCCCGCTTCTCCATTTGGGACCCCAAGTCACCACTTCCACCTCCACAGTTTGGCTACGCTGGGCACCCCTGGCACTGGGGGTTGGAGGATGCATAGAGAGAAAGTAAATGAAGGAGATATAACACAGGGGCAGAGATCGGCCATGCAAAGTGTTGAAGCATGCATATACTCTCCCACCTCAGTCTCGCCCACAGACTACCAAATAAAGTACTTTATAACCTCTAGCGCCCCAATTATACAGCTCCAGGAGAAGTCAAATGACACCAGGAGGTTGCACATCAGGCACTGGAAGTAACTGCAGTTCCTGCTTAAGCGATTATAACAAGTTGGGGGATACTTGCTCCGCACCTTGCAACACCCCCCTGCACACACGCGCCGCTTGGTGGCATCAGCAGCTCCACGGACACTCTGCTGGGGCAGAACCCCCCAGAAACCCTGGCCCCCCTTCACTGCCCTTTTCTGAAGTTAAAGCTTTTGCTGCATGTTGCAGATGATTAAATGGCTTTTACAGTCCCTGATCCAAAACAAATTAAAAGGGATACAAGTCCAAAAACATCCGGTGATAAGCGTTTGTTCACAGTGAAACAATTAAACGGAAGGATTTGTCTTGTTAAACATACAAAAGGTTATCGATAACCTACCAGTTCGCACCATGTCTTCCAGCTCCAGGGAGGGACCGGTTCCCACTCCGTAACAATGCACCTGTGCTGCCAGCCATGAGCAGACACGGCCAGGCACCTCCACCAAAGGCATCCTTCCCCTAAGGAGCACACTCAAACCAACTGAGAGAGGCTTCTGAAGAACAAAGGCTACCTGCAGCGCAAACTTGACTTCAAACCAAGTACATGATCAAACCTGCTTCCTTGTAAAATCTTAATGGGACTCCACCATAATAAAACCAAGCAAGTTATTCAATTCTTAACTAATAATTTTCTTTCTAATTTGACCACATTGTAAAGTTGTCATAAAACCTCCCAGAAGTTATTCTACTGCATTTATGCACAGTCCTATGGGTACCATTAATATGTTCTAGCCAAGCTCTATAATACGAATGGTTTTCATAATTTCAAGAGAATATTGCTTTCTTTGCCCAGCGCAGTCCATACATCCCCAATTTATCAAACCCTTAGTCTAAGCGAGTTAAAAATAAAGCAAATACTTCAAAAACTGGATGAAAACCAGTTTCACATCTCACACCATTCAACTGTATGCCTCTTATTTTATCCTCTCATCATGACTTTAAGAGCTGCTCCCACCAAATCCCACTTCAAATGACACTGAAGAAAGCTATGAATTTGTAACTGAAAGATGCAACTTAAACATTTAATAGCTTCAAAACTGCCAATGATATAAAACAATGAGCCAGGATCTGCAAGCTCTAAAAGCACTGAGACCTGACCTAAAAGAAAAACAGAAAGTTGCTATGGTGCTTTGAAATTAGGCGTCAATGTGAATTAATACACAAATCAGTCTTACTATAGACACTGTTCTCACCTGTAAGAATATTTCACAGCAAGTCATATAAAACATAGAATCATAGAATGGTTTAGGTTGGAAAGGACCTTGAAGATCATCGAGTTCCAACCCCCCTGCCATAGGCAGGGACACCTCCCACTAGACCAGGTTGCCCAAGGCCACGTCCAGCCTGGCCTTGAACACCTCCAGGAATGGGGCCTCAACAACCTCCCTGGGCAACCTGTTCCAGTGCCTTACCACCCTTAAAGTGAAAAACTTCTTCCTAATGTTCAATCTAAACCTGCCCTCTTCCAGTTTCAAGCCGTTCCCCCTCAACCTATCGCTACATGCCCTAGCAAAAAGTCCTTCCCCAGCTCTCCTGTAGGCCCCCTTTAGGTACTGGAAGGCCGCAGTAAGATCTCCCCTGGAGCCTTCTCTTCTGCAGGCTGAACAGCCCCAACTCTTTCAGCCTCTCCTCATAGGAGAGGTGCTCCAGCCCTCGGATCATCCTCGTGGCTTTCCTCAGGTCCATGTCCTTCTTATGTTGAGGACTCCAGAGCTGGATGCAGTACTCCAGGTGGGTTCTGACGAGAGTGGAGCAGAGGGGCAGAATCCCCTCCCTCGCCCTGCTGGCCACACTTCTTTTGATGCAGCCCAGGATGCCGTTGGCCTTCTGGGCTGCAATCGCACATTGCTGGCTCATGTTGAGCTTCTTGTCAATCAGCACACCCAGGTCCTTCTCCTCAGGGCTGCTCTCCAGCCATTCCCCGCCCAGCCTGTATTTGTGCTTGGATATTGCATATCCATAACATACGGATATTGCAACAGACGTAAAGTGAAACAAGCATGCTACAGCCCCCCAATACAAAAATTAGTCTGTCTTATTTTCCTTTAATGATAAAACACAGAACTTTGAGAAGTATAAGTTACTCCAGCACATTAGCTCAAAACCTTGCATGCTACAGTTCATGTAACTATGCCTCACTTGGGAATTTAAGCCACTCTTGTTCCTTTCGAACAGTCAAAAATTGCCACACAAATACTAATGTACTCTTGACCTCCACAGGGAGCGGCTCATTCCTGTCTAACATGTCAACAACCTCTTAAGATGAAGTTTCCCCATCACTGGCCTAACATACTCATCTATCATATCAAAACTGTCACGTGTGCTTGTATGATTTACTAGATTCTAAAGGTATTCACTTCCAACAAATATTAGCTTTTTCAAAGCAACCCCCAAAAGTTTAAACACAACCTAAAGACGCTGGGTCTTTCCTTTTTTCCCCTCCCCTTGTAGCCAAGTGGAAGCACACGTGTCACATTTTCATCCTGAAGTCATCAGCTGCAAAGCTTCATCCTAAGAGAAAATTCTTCAGATAAGTCCTTCCACAGGTACAACAACATGAAACGAAACCATTTCAACACAAAGCATTTTACTTTGAGAAGAATCACTGAACAGACTTACCAAGTTTTGTCCATAAAACACTGACTTCAAAACAAGCCTCTAAAGTCAGTTTTCTGCCCGGAACAAGTTTAAAATTCGATGTTTGTGTTTTTCATCACCTTTTTATATCATAATCCTATAACGTACACTACATCCAGCCATGGACTCAGCTGGAAAAACACTTTACACTACAAATGGTCAACGCAGTTCAAAGAAGAGCATTTCCTTGGGTTTCTTGCTCACCAGGATGTAGGAACTGAGCTCTACGCCTCCTCACATCTGCAAAGGGGAAGAGATTTTCTTTAATAGACACAGGGTGTAGAGCTGCTCAGTAGGGGCAAGTATTTACTTTCATCCTGGTCCCTCACCTCACCCAAGTGACATGGATCAACCTATGCAACCAGCTACTTTTAGATACGAAGTTAAGGCTGAGGCAAGGTGCAGGGCATGGGGTTCGGGCCACGAGGAGGGGTAGGAGAGAGCACGCCCAGCCTGCGGAGCAGCAGAGGTGTTGAGGCAAGTCGATGAAGACAAAAGGATCCGGATGCGAAATATCCGAAGGAAACGTATTTGACAAATACTTAGCGCTTTCTAAAGTAATCGATCCTCAGCTGGTGAAACCACAGTGTTTAATTAGAGAGGGTGATATGCCAGTGTTGGGAGCTTTATTTCCTAATACCACAAAAGCCCTGCACAAAGAGTTATGTATATTTTGTTGTCTGTCATTTTGTACAACGCCCTTCCCTCAAGCACTGGTCCTCAGAATGCATTATACATTGTTAGAGGAGATTAGTTTAACTGCAGATTATCTTTCTTTTTTTTTTTTTCTTTCATTCACAAAGCACTTAACAGAAATCAGTGCTTGGGAACTGGAGCTCTGAAGCACAGTCTAACAGTTTATTTATGATCATAGCAACTAATTGCTCAAAAACAAGCCTGAGGCCCCAGGATCATTCCCATGTCACCAAAGTTGGCTGCTGCAGTGATGTGCCACTCATCTCCAAGAAACCAGTGTTGTTAACTTGCTTAAGTGGTTTTGCTGGCACAGGAGGGTGGACAGCTGAATAACTGACCACTGGATAACGCTGACTCCTTCAGTGACAAAAAGACAATGGCAAGAAAAAAAAAATAATCCATTTTGACATGTGGTAGTGGTTTTGTTAGCAAAAAGTCTGCCCAAGGTCTCAGTCAGCTCATAGGAAATTACTGTATAGATGGAGACACTGCCCTGACAAGGCCAGCCTTCCCCTCCCAGCCTTTCCTCTACTTGACAGTGACGGCTGCCACCACACCTAGTCTTGGGCTCCATTATATCTTAGCCACTGATAGGAGTCACCCCATGGGAAAGTAGGATGGTGGGACTAAAATGATGTCAGGTACCATGAAGAACATTTTCCTTTTTTGCTTTACAAACTTTTGAACCTTGCAAGAAGGGAGCCATCCGCTTCTATGCTTTTTTTTCCCCCCCTACAAACAAATTTTAACAATGCATATCCTGCCAGGAAACGTTACCATGCATTAGTGATAAAGCATTACATAAAAAGGTAAATTAAGTTTCCAAGACGCAAATGCAAGCTGATAAACATATTTCACCCACAGTTCAACAACTGTGGAGAGAAGAAAAAAGAATAAACAGTTTTAGAGAAAGCTTTGGGAATATGGGGGAAAAAAACAGGAAGAGCAGATAAAGTAACGCCATGCTGTCAAAACACTGCTCTGACTATGCATGAAGCATAGCTACCGACCTAAATCAGATTAAACTAATGACCATCCATTAACCTTGGGTATGCCTACATGGTACAACACAGACCCGAAGAGGTGAGCTCAAGCACCAGACGGCTTGCCAACACAGCACTCACCCATGGCATTAGACCCCCTGCTCAGCTAGACAAATAAACTAAAGCCAGACGAGCCATTTATTCTCACCCAGGGGCGGCAGCGGTGGTGATGCTGCACAGCTCTTCAGTACAGGAGGCAGCGGCTCTGCTCCCGGCCGGGTGACGCAGCCGGGCACCGTCACCAGAAAGGATCGCTGGTATGTTCCCTCTGGGTACTGCTCTAATATGGAGATACTGAAATAAATTAGCAGGGAGGCCATACGCTGCCTCTCTAACACCAGCAAGCCAATTATACATTTAAGGGACAACTGCGAGACAATGGCTGACCGGAAAGGCATTCACAAAGCTCCATAGGTGCCGGACTGCTTTGCCAAGAGCATGAGCCTAAAGGTCAGGGGATGGTACTTGGTTAGAAAGAGACTGTGCTGAAACGGGCAGTGAGCTGTTCCCAAGGCAATTGGGCTGTGCAGAGTATGGGTCCTGCAGCATCATCAAACGCAGCTGGACTCTGCCCAGATTTGTTGTGGATGGGATCCTTTAGAGAGGACACTTGTCACCAGACGAGCTCTCATCCTCGCACCCGTGGGAAGAAGAGCTACAAGTCCAAACCTAAGCCAGACCATCACAGCAATTGTAGTTACTACAAGAGGCTACAGCTGCAGACCTGGTCTGCACAGAAAATAAAAAAAAGTCAGGCAACCTGACATCAAAAGGGATGACAAAACCCTGGAGGAAATTCACTTTACTAGAAAAATAAAAATCAAGTAGGGCATAGAGGTGAGTTACCTGGCTACTGTACTAAAGGCTTTTACCAGAACTCCCATGAACAGTCATTAGGTCAGGAAGAAAAAGCTGCTGAGATAACCCTCCCACCTCACACAGCTTCTTAGGACTTTCCTCAGACAGCAGCAACCTGGGAGACACAATGCCACACAGGATTTAAAGAGACCACAGGAAAAGACAACCCAATTTCTATAGAGTTTACAAACAAAAGTGGCCAACACTCATGCCAACAAACAAGCAAAAAGCAAAGAGAACAAGAACAGAAGGATGTCCTGGCAGCTAGCTAATTAGCAAAAGCATTACAGTCAGGACTTCCAAGCACCAACAAGAACTAAGCAGGATATACATCTTTATGCAGGATTTTTTGCAGACAGAACAGAGAACGATGTCTGGGGAATTCTTTGCCAGTCAGTTTTTGCAACCAAAATACGCAAGTGCTAATTAGATCACGCCAAGTCTTCATTTTCACACTTCCAAAGCTGCTCAATTAAAAGTATGCATTTTGGCACCACTCTCTGTTTTAAAATAATTTAGACAAAGCTAAAAACAAAGAAATTCTTCAGCCCCAGGAGATGATACAGCTGAAGATGGATGAATCATTAGCATACTGTAAACCTAAAAAACTCATAAGAGACATACACAGACCTACTTTCACAAAACAGTTATTGCCTAATGTGACAGAACACAGAAAACAAAAATAAACCAATAGAAACAGTGAGAAATCAAGGAAACACATAAAAGTGACTGCCTTTTTCAGCAGGGTTAGTAGATCAGCAGTCTGTCCTGCATTATTTTCCTACTGTCATCACCACCACGTTTTTTTAAAAGATTACAGGTAGTTAAGGTTGGGACAAAAACTGGAAAGTGAAGATAGAATCCGGGACCTTCAGAAACCCACACCAGTTGTCCTGTCAGTGAGCACATGATGTCAAGTATGCAACTACTGAAGCAGTGAGGAATTGGTTGGAAAAGATAATCACGAGGAATTTATCTTTCAGTGTTTTGAGTGGCACCTCTTAAATAAGAAACTTGATTGAAGCATCACTTGCAATTCTTCAAGATGTTGCAGAAAGAGATGCTGCCACAGTTACAGGTTCCAGGGCATCGATTTGTATGTTAATTGGGTGAAGGACAATACCAAGTAGCAAGCACGTAAGACCTCCTATGTTAGCAGTGTTAAGAAAACTGCTTTTGATGCGTATAAATCACTGGTCATTTCCTACTGCGTGACAGTGCGCCAAAAATAGACTTATTCCCAGTTCTTGTGATATGCCTAGCAGTTAGGACATTTGCTTCAGAAATTCGAGGAGAAGGGAAACCCCTCAGCAAATAATGTCACAAAGCTAGGACAGGAGTGAGCAGGAGGCCAGGAGATCTCCTCAACCTGGCTACACCTTGCCTTGTCTGATGGAAGACACAGGAACAGTGTTTGGGAGAAGGCAAAACCATCCCGTCCCTTTGAAGCTAGCGGCCTGGTGATTCAAAACCTACCTATTAGACTTCGGACACCTTTATCTTAGATAGTTACAAATTACCTTGTGCCAACAACAGATTTAAGGCATCCCATCCCTGATGACAAATATCTTCCTTATCTCAAAGAAACACGTGGTTATAAATGAGGTCCCACATCTTGCCCCAAAGAACCTGTTGTAGAAAAATTCCTGCCAGTCCTCCAGCTGCTGCAATTCTTCATTTACATAAATCATCCCTGTTTTAGATTCCTTGTCCCTCTGATTCATGGCTTTAAGAAAAATAAACATGAGTTAAGGAAATAAGGGAAAAGAGTTAATGAGCCAACGTTAGTAGCTTTGACCACATGTAAATACTGCAAGCCAATTGTTTCTCTGCCAGCCGGTAACAAGAACAAACATGCAAATAAACATGTAGCACTTTTCCTTTTCTTCAGAATTTAGGATACGATCCAAAACCACCTCACCTACGGACTTTAAAGATTAACAGCTTTTTAGTGTCACAGTAGCTCTTTGTTTCTCCAGCCATCAAGCTCAATTAGGGGTACAATCTCCTTTAAAAAAAAAAAGAGTGCAACATTCACTGTACAAATTTTAGGCCAGATGGGACTTTTATCATCAGTACACTTTATTTATACTTATTCCTAATTATGCAGATCTGAAAGAAACCTAGACTATTGAAAATCTGGACAGTCTTTCAAGAAAGCGTTTATAAAAAGTTAAGTGAGTTTAACATACGTGACATTCCAAAAACCAATCCCATCACAACAACAGGTATCCTGACTTTCTCTTATAAGGTGTGGGCTCCAAATACTCATGTGATATCATCAAATAAGTCTCCAAACTGGCAAAACCCAAACAGTTCTAAGAAATACTAATTCCACAGGAACCAAGAACTAAGAAAAGTCCAGAATGATAGTGGTTATATAAGAGATTGGATTAAGAATAATCTACTGTGATATGTGCGTATTTATAGAAGACTTGGAAGAATAGAGTTTAAAACAATCACTTGAAGAGAAGTTAGTTGTTAAAGGAAACAATTTGCTCTACTAGATCATATTCATGTGACCAAGAAAAAAAACGAGCAGGAAGAGAAATCAGGTACTAAGTGTTGGCTTGACTCCTATTCTAAAGTGAGATCAGATGCCCCCATGAGCACTTCCTTCCATGCAAGATGAAGCTCTTCTAGCAACACGCGCTGACATTTAGTGGTGTCTCACACAGCCCAAAGCCACCCACATCACAAGGGCCTTATGTGCCATTATTCCACTGGAGATAGAACCACCACGTGGGAGATGAATGATTATCTAGTGCTTAACTGTTCACCTAAGGGTAACATTTTCATCTCATTCTGCATCTGTGCAGCCAAACCACGTCTGCAACGTAATTCTGCTCTGGTAGGACAGGATGCAGGCAGTCAATAAAAAGAAGTTGGCCTTCCTACCTAACTAAACAATTTGCCTTTTACTATCATTCTTACCCAGCACAGAAGGAGGATAAATAAAAAGGACATTAGACATTAGCTCAAAAACTCTGTACCTTTCTTGTGATTTTATCATTTGGGATCCCGGTTTTGGCTTTCCCATGACAGAGATAGAAGCAGATAGATATTGACAGGAAAGGTCTTTTTCAGGAAGGTAATGTTGCTTGCAATATCCAAAAAGCTGGTATTTCTGCCACCTTGTTTTACACATCCAGGGGGAGGCAAGGGCTGAACGCAGCACTGCGTCACAGCAATCTCACACAACCCAGATCATTACAGCAATTTTATCATTATATACCATAAAAAGCATGCCAGGTCTTGCTATTAAAACTCACTGTGTTAAGATGTCAGTTGATTCATGTCAAGTAATATTTGATTAACAAAATGTGAAAACAACATCTGCAAGAGCAAATTTAATGCCATGTATGTCTTGGTGAGCAACACTTCTTATTTTCTCAGCTTTTTTGCTATCAATCTACTGTATTGCTATTCCATACCCAGCCAGTTTGGAGCTAAGCAAAGCCTGGAAGGAGCCATGCCAGCTCACAGCAAAGGTCCATCAGTCCCAGCAGTGTAGAACAACATGTGGCCATCCAGAGAATGGCATAATCCAAAAGTAAGCATGTCATGAAGCCTCTCCAGATTCCACCAATTTGCGGTTTGGGATTTGCCAAGATAGGGAAGGGTATGCATGCACATGTGTGCGACCATCAACTTACAGCCCCCACTGTAAAGCCTACAGCAAAACAAATCAAAAAAGCCACCTACCCTTCCTCCCTACAGCATCCATCAACCTTTCAGATTTGCTAGAGATCTGCTTTTCTGGACATCTTCCTAGCTGGCTTCTTAGGCTTCCCACTTTACTCCTGGATAGCATGAATTACACTTGAATTTTTTAAGCGTGCCAGAACACTTACTATTTCAATAATGACTTCTCCAGAACTCATTTTTTATTATTATGAATGTAATGTTTCCAAACAACATTCTTGATTGTTAGACTCAAACAGTATTGCTGTGATAACCCTCTAAGAACCCCATCTCCTCCTGAGTTACTGTTATCCTTACATTAGCTGGGAGATTTTGAAAAGAAACGGACTTCTCAGAAGAATTTGGTTGAAATGAATCATTATTCACCAGGGCAAATCCAAAGCTAGCATCCCCTCTGGACAACTAAGGGTTCACAGGTTTTCACCAACAGTTGGAGGCGGTGACTTGCCAGGGTACGTAGCTCTGTTCAAATTATACATGGTGATATTTGTGACGTCTGCTTGAATCAAATTGTTCCTTCTCTGTGTTTGTTCATAATTATGCCAACAACAGTCACAGCCGGGAAAAGTGAATTATAGTTTATGTGTTCTGTACAGAAAGTGTTTAAATATTCATCTCTGATGTATGGCTCTAGCAGAGGCAGCTCTAAGATCTCCTGCTGCACTGTATTGTATCTGACACCTCAGTGTTGAACAGAACATGTGCTTTCGTGAGCTATAAAGAATTACTATTTCTATCCCTTTTGGACACTTCATGACTAAAATGCGGGACCCATTATCCTACTATCCAGCAGCACACACTGTATGTAAATGAGCAGTCCTACATCATCCTTGGCCTTGGAGACCTTCTGACAAGATCAAAAAAAGAACGAGATGAATATAGTGCAAAGGAGCACTTTAAACTGAGGATGAAATGATTCATGAAACAACAGCAACGAAAGATACGACTTGCAAGCATTGATTTCTGGGAAAGTGGCAGGTTAATCTGTCATTACTTTGTGTATGTTATTTTATGTACATATATAGTACATGTTGTCATTGTTTTAATATACAACTGCTGCACACAGATGCAGAACCAAAGATCTCTCCTGCCTACTGTAGCAAGCAATAGAGGGTTGGACCCCAAAATTCCTTTCAGGCAGTCTTGAGCAGCAAAAAGTCCTTGTCTGGGTACTATTTTCAGACTAAGACTCTAAAATTTCAGCCATAGCATGCAATGCGTGAGACGGTTGTCATGAAAAACATTCCACATTATAAACTACTACTCTAAAAGCACCAGAGATTGGGCCAGGAATTCAAGCCCCAAGTGATATCAAATGACTTATTATGCTATTTCCTTCCACCAAAGAAATTACATCTTGCAAGAAAAACCAAAACAGATATCTGAAATTAAACAAATTCTGTCTGGCAATTAAGCAAATGGTAAAAGAGCAAAAAGAGGCTGTGAGGAAAGATTGGTTAGGTTTATCCTTTATACCGACACGCTGCTTCCCTCCTTGATGAGCCTGAGAAATATTGCTGTAATCACCATATCAACATTTTTTTTGCCTTCCAGTAATTATGCCACTATATAATTGAAGCTCCTGAAATTGATGTAAGCACAACTCCATAAAATATAATAAGAACCCACGGGTAGAAGTTAAAGTAGTGAAAATCAGTCAGGAAATAAAGCACAATTTTTCTCATTTATCAGAATAATTGACAAGGTCTGAGGTAAATCCTCTGTCACTGGCTATCTTTTATCATGACCTTCTTCCAGAAGATAAATGCACAGATTCAGGGAAGCCCTACAGCTTGAAGTAAGAAGGGGACAGTCTAGCTGATTGCAACGATACTCTGACTTCATCCGCTAGAGTAGGTTAAGTACCTGGAAAAACAGTCTAAGTCAAATACCTAACTTTGCAAGAGCTAAATATTTGAAAGTTACCATAGCACCTCAATATTCCCAAGATGTAACACAAGAGGACAGGAGAGGAACTTCTGAAATACAGCCTCCAAATGCGGTCACCACAACGCACACCGCTCTACCCTGGCAGGAAGCCGATGGCCACCTTCTTCAGGAGCGCAAGATAACAAATTCTGGGGACAAAATGTCTCTCCCTCAAGCCGGTGGTGCCACAGTGAAATTGTTGGCTCTTGATCAGAACTAATAGTAAGCACAGAAATATGAACTGACAAACTGATCATCGCTGAACAGTAAGCAGCTCTCCCAGAGGATGTATGAACAAACAGAACTTTAAGACCAGACAGAATAAGCACAGGGAGGACTATCCAAGCACTTGATGCACACGCTGGGAAAGACATGATGTTGAGAAATTCAAGCCTGACAAATTTCCCACCACTGAGCCAGGAAGTGGAAGGCTGGAGGAAGAAAATATTGCTGTCCCTCTCAAGAAGGTATTACATAAAGCATAACCACACATCTAGACTATTTCAACATCCCCCTACATTTCACTGCGGCATTTATACCTGTGTGTAAGGTACCACCACTACAGGCTCAGCAGAACACAGTATATCCCTGAAGAAAGTGCTCTCCAGCCGGTGTTTTTCTCTCACAGGCACTTGACCCACAAAGACTGACCCATTGGGTACAGGGCAGCTCCTTAATTTCTCAACTCTTCAAGCAAACACACCAATTTCCCTGTCCAAAATCCATGGTTTTACCAGTCACAGGTTTTCCCCCTTCCTCCCACTTACACACATAAATCGAACCGAGGTTCCAGCTAAGTCAAGTCCTGCCATTACTGGGGTGCAACATTACACTGTGACTGCACGAAGAGGTCCATGGCAGGAATCACCTGCACTAGCAACAGGAAGATCTTCCCCCCCAGAGCATCCAGAGGCCATCCGGGGTGCTTGAAACTCAGAAGGCACAGACCCGCCAGGCTGCTGTAACAGCAACCTTATCTTGTGCAAGACACTGGTTTACCAGCAAAAAAAAACCCAGCTCAGTTCTCAGTGGAGCACAGACTAGTGGGTTGGGAATAGTGAACCATAAAAACGATCAGTACGCACACCTCAATCCCAACAAACCAATATGTACAGAGCCTGTAAAGTCTCCTCTGAGAGCATCAGTTATACCATACATCTGATTTACATTTTTCAAGGAAATAATTAAAGCCGTTCAGCTTGTTCCAAAGGCCTAACGGGAAAGAGAAAACCCTCAAGACACCTATGTGGCAGCTTTGCAGCAGCATGAGACTAAACAAATGGAAAAACCTAAAATAGGTTGCGACAGTTTATCATTAATCAGTACGAATTACTTGGAAGAATGCAGTATCTTAGTGGCACCTTTCCCAAAGAACTAATACAAACACGAGCGCATAGCAAGAGGTTCAGGGAGCAGGGGAAAAGGGATGTCATCGCTGATTAAGTTGCTGATGGCAAGAAACAAAAAATGAGGCTACACAGGGCAGCACCTGTGTGGCTGAAAAACATGACTGGCATGTTCCAGCTACTTCATTTGGCAAGGTTAAATTCACCACAGAAGAATCATAATCATACTACGAAACATCGAAGTCTTCGGAATTGCCTCCTAGCAGTCAGACACCACTTCTCCACCAGTTCTATTTATTTCAGCATTTGCCCAGGACAGGGAGAATATACTGAACCCTTCCTCTTGTATTTATAAAAGAACATTACTGTTAAACATATGAAGGCATGAGGATATAAGAGAGAGAGAGGCGTTATCTTTGTTTAGAGCCAGATATAAATGGAAAACTGCAGACAAAGCTTCCAGCTCGGGCAACCTCTATCAAGCCTACAAAGAAGCCCTTGTGCTGGCAGGTCCTGGCAAAGGATCTAAGCACCCAAACTATTCCATTTTTTCAACTATATGAAACGGTCTAATGCAAAAGATAATTTACGTATACGGATTTGGTGATCCAAATGTACAGTAATCATCACAGCTTTAGTGAACTCTGATTTGGACTCTTGAATAGCTATCAAAGAAATTTTGCTTTGACCCTCAAAATTGGTTTTCAGAGGTTACAAAGATACAAGCAGACCTCTTTCATACATTTGTATATGGATATACATGTAATATCTTAGATCATGCACGCGATTTCCTTTTGCATAAGGTAGTTTCGCACTTACATGTGTCAATAAATACTCAGGTCATTTAATCATTTTATGCATATTTAAAAGGAAGAGAAAAGTTCTAATATGTTTCAATCCATCATTTCAATTACTATTACATTTAAATAGAGAAGATAGAAGGTTCAGCGAATGACCAAACTGAAGACCTTGCATTTGGAAAACTAAAATCACATAACTTCAAACAAAGACAGGCAGAGAAAGCAGCTAGAATGAATAAAAAGTACGAGGCCAAAGCAGCTCAGAACAGCCCCCACCCTGCTGGAATCATCCTCGTTATTACTTTTGTTCCAAAGATATACAATAGTCTTTAAATTCTCAATAAGAATTCAAAAAATATGTTTGGAAAACAATTTATGACCGTTCTGTTGTGCTTACGTGTAAAAATCTGTGTTACAATTGCTAATGGTAGCTTACATCTCCCAGCAACTAAAGGAGTAAGAACTTTCCTTGCATAGAGGTGTTAAAAGATAAACCCGCAAACATGGTAAAATTATCCGGATGTTTGAAAGGACTTTGAGCTTGATCGGTGAAAGAAAAAAAGCAGAGAGAGTGATCTTAGTGAAATTCTCAGACAGGAAAATGAAAAATGGATTGTTCCACATTTGCACTACTCCAGTCACTTCACACGTTCTTCATTCATGCAAAGAAGAGCATTACCACAAAATCTGGAGCTCTGACAAGATAAGTTTTCCATGGACTGAGGACCCACAAATTAGAGAGAGTTAATCATTACTAAATCTTTGTGAACAGCACTTGTCAAATACATGAGCAATTGCAAACACCTACACAGAGCTATGTAATGCCACAGCATGAAGACAGCTAAATAACAGACATCAAAAGTCACCTCTGACAACCATGCTTTAAACCAGCCTTGTCATCAGACTTTTCCATACAGTGATAAAGAAGGCCACTCCATGCAAAGAGTGAGGTTTCAACATTTTATGTATTGCTTCTTACAAACCTTGCAATAGATAAACTTCATCTACAGCAGCTTAAACCACAATTTAGCTAATCTGATTTGTAGGAAATTCTCTATTCTGTGTCTCAGGCCCTAAGTTTAGTGAAGAAAACAGTAAAAAGCTCTTTCTGTCAAATCACAGAAAAATGTATTGAACTGACCTTCCATTGCTCCTTGGGAAGCAGTTTCACTACCACGATGTCACCATTCAGGGCTCTGTTGCGAGCAACCACTCCATCAATAAAGATATCACGAGTCCCATCCTAGTCAAAGAGGAAAAAAAATAAATGCCAGACCCAAACATATTAAATTACAGTTGTTATGAGGTTTAAAACACTGTCATCAAAAAAGACACACACCCTGGTGAGACAAACATCCTGCAGTTGTGCACAGAAATGAAATGGATTCACCATATGCCCTTCAACATGCAATATCTTTCAGCAAATAAGCTCCTTTGTATGTATGTGCCAGCACAGTAGTTCCACACTATTTATTCAAGACAGAGCCAAGCCCTCAAGATGTATTGTCTGCAAGCTCTGCTCAGTTCCTCTACAGTTACTCTTGGGAATGGGTAGAGAGTTTTCTGCAGTCACAGTTCTTCACACATTAAGTTTCCAACTCAAGCACTCGAAGCTATTGTTCAGAACATGTTTACAAGACAGTCTCCGCAAAGTGCCCCGTGCAGAGGTGCCTGCTGCTCCCCTGGTGAGATGGGAAAGCAGGGACACAGCTCCGGGATCAGCAGGTCAGTCTGTGAAGGTAGCCTGGAGAGAGGCACTGGGGATCCAATCTCTTTTTTAAAACGAGTTAACACCGCATATTCTTCATTTGGCACAACTAATGTTAGAAGAGGTTCCAAAAAATGGCGAGTACAGATGCCAACTGCAAGTCAGAAGACCTTTTACTGTAACAGACATGTTAGGACACCTTCCCTCCATACTCTGGGTTAACATCCTTGCACAAGAGCCTCTACTAATTGTACGCACTATGATCATCCACCCCAGACACGTTTGGCATTTGGCTAATGTAGATTTAGTTTGGAAGATTTTCTTCACAGGATGAATAAAGATGAAGTTTCCTGAGGATGCCAACACAAAGATTTTAGTTTTTAAAGGATTGCCAGTTTTGTCCTCTTTTTTTTTTGGCTAATTATTGACAGTGCTCTTGCTGCTTTCATTTCTGTTTCCCCATAATTCAGTATATGAAAAATTCCATGTGTCTGTTTACAGTGCCATGAACATGTCAAACAATGTGAATACAGTTTTTCTAGAGAGCTATCTTTGCATAGTTTTGAGATACAAAAAATGAGGATGAGTTTCTTTAGATTAGTACTTCATTGTCTTTCAATGAAAAAAAGTCTCACAAGAATTAAAATCTTAATCACAGCTTTAATCACCTCTCAGATACACAGTCTCATGTGCTTGAGTAAATCCAATCAGAACTACCACTGTGCTCAGTCTCCAATAAAAACTTCTTTTATAACCTGAAAACATGAAGCCCTAATATCACATAAATATCTTACTCTGCTTAGATACCAAAACAATAAAACGGCAGAACCCTGCCATGATGTGAAACTAAGGCCGTCCTCCAAGAGACCAAATTACTCTTAGAAAGAAAAGCAGCAGCAGCTCAACAGCTGTGTGAAAGCTGCCTCCCATGACAAGATGCAGAAAAATTGCAAAGCCTCTTGGACCAACATAATTCAAATTGGAAACTGTTCTTTTCAAAAAGCCAGATTTTTTACACATGGTCTTATTCCTCATTTCTCCTCACCCTCTCCCTTCTGCCCCAACTCTTTACCTAAATCCACCACATACAGAAAAAGAAAAGTTCAAAATCACTTTTTAAGGAAAATGCTTGGGTTCTTTTTGCCTGTACCTGTGGCTGCTCTGTGCTGCATTCATTATAATGTTTGTTCTACACTTCTTTTTCTTTTTCTCCTGTGTCCAAGAAAACACAAGGCAGACCCTTTCCCCCACGCCCTATAAAAGCACCTGATGTGTCACACCCCCTAGTTAAAGCTGCATCTCCATACTCTGCAAGTCGTCTTGAATTGCAGCCAGTCACTCTCATCTCAAACAATATACCCCTATATATATACACACACTTATATATGTGTATGCACACCTATTTTACAGCAGTTAACTTCAATATGTGCAAAAAAGCTGTAATTAGGATTTGTCCATCAGTTTGGGGTTTTCTCCAAAAAGAAACACTTCTGTATCTAGGCTCATGACTGTTGGGGCAAACTTAGGCACTTCCAAGAACTCTTACGCATCCCACTTTTTCCTTCGGTGTCCCCTACCCTGTGCAGCTGGCACTCCAGATTACTAAAGCAATTAAAATGCACTGAGTAACAACAGAACACAAATCACTTGCAAAGTCTCAGCTGCTCCCAGGGTGCATATACTGTACTGGCCGCAATGGCTTCAAGACTTCTGCAGCCACCTCCAGGGAACACAGCGCTTTCACTGCTCTGTGGCCATCAGTGAGTATCACCTGCAGTTCTCTCTACCCCCCCTCTGACAAGAGGGAGATCTGCAGTGCTTTCATCTGCTCTGGAAGCATCTTCCACGAGCACAGCCCAGCCACAGTCGCTCCATCACTTGTGTTCAGCAGTATCATTCTTCACATTGACAGTGCCGTCATTTCAAACCACACTACCGTATGCAGGGAAGACATGAGATGCAAGGCAGAGATTTAAATGCTCAGATCCATCCTCTGGGTGGCTTTCAAGAGAAAGGCCCTGGGCCTTCCCGTCAACTCTTCATGCAACAATGAGACAAGCGGACAGAGCACATTTGCAGCAAGAAACACCCTGGGACTTCTGGTGTTGGAAGGTGAACAGCTGTTGCATTTGAACTCCATGAAGCCATAGCCAAGACAGAGCTGAAGAGAAACGGGTACAGTGCCATAGTCAACAGCAGGAGAGAAAGGGTGATTTTTCACAGCTGCAGCTCTTGCAGCATCTGGCATTGATGGGAAGTCCTGCAGAACACGAAGGCTGCAAACCCTTCATTATGGCAAATAATGGTATACCAAGGATAAGCTTTCTTAAGCATCTGTCTTAAAGTGAGGACTGTGTTCACACCAGCCAGAGTCATCCTCATCCAGGTGTTGATTCTATTTGTTATCAGGGACAAGGCTCTTTCTGGTATTCAGTTCCACAAAGGGCAGAAAATTAGAAAGATAGCTGAGATGTCTCAGCTATCAGCTCAGCTAAACCTCCTCATATATGTATTCCGGCAAGCAGAACAGCGAGCCATCAATTGCACAAGGCAACAGCTGGACACTAGGGGCAATTAGGGGTAAAGCTTCACATCCAATTAAACTCAAGTGAATAGCTGGACTTGTCCTTTAACCTTGCATTTTGTAATTTCAGAGAATACATTTAATGGTTTACACTTACCACACCTACGAGGACACCTGTAAAAGAAGGATCGCAGTTCCTTTCCCACTTACACACACAACGCTGCTTTACTGAGGGACTGGAGAGCTGCTCTGTACTTCTTCCTCTGGCTAATCTTAATCTATTTTGTGCACCCCTGACCTTCCTCCACCCCTGTAATGCCAGCCTTCTGTAACAAAGTGGGCTGCAAAACATTATCCTAGATGAACAACACGAACTGACAATGCCACGAATTTCAAGGCTTTCAGTCCAAGCCCCAAAACAATAGCACTGTCAGTAGCAGGGATAACAACAGAGTCAGTGTTTCACTGCTCCTGGGCAGGCTCTGCCTCCTCTCCCCCACACCAACAAAACATTTCAATATGAAAGTCTCTCCCTCATTGACGGTAACATTTTGACCAAGTCAGTTCCAGATAAAAAGCCTTGGCTGTGCCAGCTGTGAGGTCACCTTCCCTACTGGAAGTCCCTGAAATTGCAAGAGCCCTTCTTGTCTGTCAAAATAAGGAAAGAAGAGAGAAGAGGCACAAGCCAGTCCCATGTGACAGAAGCACGTTCCAAGCCAACCAAGATACAGTTCACGCAAAAGCGGGCACATGAAAAGGAATCACGCATATTATTTCTGGAATGACTTTTCAAATTAGCTCATGCAGCAGATCGAGAACGGAGAGCATATTTGTTTAGGGAAGATTAACTTAAATCAGTGGAAAAATCTATAAAACCTCTGCAGCCATAAACCAAGGGTTTCCAGTTACGCTGTCTGGTGGTCCTCAAACCTGAGTTCAGCTGGCTTCTGTGGGACCCAGTGGTATCCCCAGTTTCAGCACAAGCTAAGTAAGTATTTCTCTGAGGTATGAAAAAGCAGGATTTGTTTGGGAATATTTGATTTAAAAGAATATCCAGACAATGTTCATTTATTCCAACTCGTTCACCTCTGAGTGACCTTTCGTGCACAGCATAACTCCTATCTTAATGCACCTTTACTTATGAACTTTAAAGCATTATGAAATTACACTTACTGGAGATGGAATGAAGGCTTCATGGTACTTCTTAGGATTTATTCTCAAGGGTCCCTTAAAAAAAGAGAGAAGAAGGAGAAAGATTATGCTTGAATCTTATTAATTTTATATAACATCAGTTAAATTAGAGAGCTGTGGGTAATATATCTACTGTGAAACATGAGAGATACATCTAAATTTCCATTATACATTTCAAGTCTTGACAACTTAGCATCCGAGCAATTTCAAGCCAAAAGGCAGTTTCATGATAGGCTTAAGCTGATCTACTGCAATCTGTCATCGAAGAGATGTTGAATCATTAGTTGTTGCTGCTACTGGGTGAACTGAGGATCCATGTCCTCTTGTTCTCTTCACACATTTTCTGCTGAGCATCCACCAACTTCGTTAACAAACAGACAATAGAAAGAATTTGTTTTGCTCTGTTTTGGAAAAGCAGAGTGTTGGTTTTGCTTATTTTGGAGGACAGGAGGAAAGAGGAAAAGCTGACCTGCTGAGCTTGCATGGCAGCAAGTATGGGGCTTATGGGGCTCTGGCTGCTTAGGCTGTTCCTGCAAACAGACGGTAGCAGTAACTCTGTGATAAAGAACATTTCCAAAGAAGAATCAAAAGGATTTTCCAAAAACAAACATTTAAAGTCTACAGGATTAAATTCTGTTTAAACATGTTTAAAGTCAAACTATCTTAAATACATTTGAAACTCCATGGTCTATCTACTTCTGCTTTGTTACCTGCCAACTCAAAGCTCAAGTCACCTGCAACAAATTCGTATCACCCCTCCAAAGTAAACCAACCAGTCTTGCTGCTTGTGCTCAGGTCCATCCAAAAGCAAGGGAGAGCCAACCAAGGAGGTACAGAGGCTACGCAGCAGTGCCCTTCCCATCCCAAGAGGGTCCTGGGAACTGTGATTCAGGTGGCTGCAGTTAAAACTGACAGCATTTGATTCTTATGGAAATACAACTAGGTATCTGCCTGCAGACAGGCTTCTGCTTTGGGCCGAAACTTTAAAACTTTCTCCACTTGTGTATTTGAAAGAACGTTGGCCAATTTGTTATATGAACAGATTCCATCTGTTTGCACTTCTGTGTTAAGCAATCATAGGAACCTCTCACAGGAATTGCTTCCTTAAAAATTTACTGCAGCATATAATTTTTTTATGTATTCTGGGAAACACTTAAACGATAGGAAAATAAAGCTGATTACATGTGAAAGTTTTGCTGCCTTGAAGAAGAATTTGCAGATTTATGAAGGTTTTCCATTGTTTTTATTTGCTTAAGTTTGGAAATACCGGCACCGTATATTCTATATTCTTTACGCATTATTTGACTACTTTGCTGTGATGTCTTATTTTGTGGCTTATGTAACTAGTATTAACGAGCACACTAGCCACATGGCAGGCACAACGGCACAAAAACAAAGACAACCCACTGGGAGCAACCCTGGGGATACTTTATGCTTAGGCAAAGTGAGAGCTAACTCGCTGTCATCA
The DNA here is from genome assembly GCA_008711295.1 of Anarhynchus alexandrinus. Lineage (NCBI taxonomy): Eukaryota > Metazoa > Chordata > Aves > Charadriiformes > Charadriidae > Anarhynchus > Anarhynchus alexandrinus. The sequence goes on from VUYV01000074.1 coordinate 1,368,322, forward strand.
GCCTCTATTAGCACTGGTACCCACTGATGGAAAACTCTCAAAGGTCTTTTTTCCCCCCTTATTTCCCAGAATCAGCCATCAAAACCAATATGCTGTCAGTAAAGGAAGCTGCTATGGAGAGAAAGGAAAAAATGAAAAGGGATGGTGGCTCCGCTTGACAATGAGTCAAATAATTCCCATACCAGCATCTACCCACCAGCATAAAGCAGATGAGGGGATATCCTGTGTTACTCCACAGAACCCCCTTGAATAGCTTGGGACAGCTGTCAATCAGCCAGGTGCAAATGCCCATTACGCGCGTGAAAAATCAGGTTTTGTGTCCGTGGCCCAGAAGGCGCCAGAGTGGCTACATGCACATGGATGCCCAGCTCAGGCAAAGACACAGAAGAGCAAAGTGTTACCATGTTTACCGTGCAGTGGGTTTCTCTACATTTTATATGCACTACCTAATTACAATCAGCATTCGAATTCTTACGTCAAGTAGCATTAAAATACTTCAGCTCTTTCCTTTAAGCAAGGAACTCCCAAAATTTATCTTAGAAAGCAGATGGACCCTATTATCTGTGCCTATGAAAATCCTATTTACAATGTTGTACATTTCACGCTGTGATATCATATCTGGAACCGGTCACTCTCCCCATCTGCAATGAACAACTGTTCTCATATGTGTATTAGGGGGTGAGGATCTGGCTGCGGAGTCTCATGATGTCACACTAATGTTGTATTATTTTACAATAGCTTGCAAATAATAGCTGCTATATTTATCAGTGGTTTTATGTCAGTAGGGCCTTTGTTTTGAAAGGGAAGAGAAAGGTTTGCAGGAAGGTTTCTAAAACACTTTCTGATGATTCAAGTCAGCTTCAAGCGTACTTGCCAAAAAGGTTTCTAACCTTATTGAGCTTCCCCAGCAAGATACAAAAGGGTCGTGATTTCTGAAGTTGCTCTGCTAGAACCAGGGCAGGCAACACTCCGACTAAACTTCAAGCATCTCAAATCACCCAGTTTATAACAGCTATCATAACACACGTCTACATTGGTTTGTATGTATGAAACACCAAAAAAGGTCAGGGTTCGAGCATCTGCTTGTTACCAAGGCCACCTTTGAAAAAAAAAAAAAAATTCCATGAAAATCATGGAAACCCCAGCCTTCCTACCCCCAAAAGAACAGCTTTCTAAGGAAAAACACCCTCTTAGCGGCAAAGCAGGCTCTGCACCTCCGTATGCTGCACACTCTCGCTCTGCCTGACCCCAGCAGCCCTGCAGGGAGGGTCTGGGAGATGCTGGAGGCGTGGAGCAGACATGAGATTCTGGCTGGTGCTTCACAGGATGATTATGGTCCTTTGGGTCAACGTTCCTTAATACATAACTTGACTTCATCTGTTGTGTATGGCCAACACCATCCGCTTACGTAACTACGCAGAAGTTATTCAATTTTGTTTGCCTTCAGACCAGCCGATGTGATTCCAACCAACCTTGATACGCTTGGCGTTTGCTCACTGCAGACAGTTTTACGGGTGGGGAAGTGAGAAGTCTACGCACTCTTCAGCGCCTGAGCTCAGATCCCCTTTCTTATGGAAGGACACTTCCACACACGTCACATGATTAAATGAATCCAGGAATCCCGCAGGGCACACTACTTCTCCGTGCTACTTATCGAAAACTGAGTTATGTCAGATACAGTACCAGAAACCATTAAGACTAATGTTATTGACAGACGTCAGCACCCATAAAGATAACACTTTTGTTCTTCCTGATCTAGGACTGCTTAATCTTCATGGCACTCGTGTTTTATCTGAGCAATCGCCACGTCTGCCAGTAGTTTCCGCAGGTTGGGCTTTCAGGAGCAGTTAGTTGTGCAGTTCCATTGCCAGGGTCCAGCAACATCCTCAGAGTTCACAGTATGGTCTTTTTTCTCTAACAGTTCTCTCACGTTCTCAAATACACGCAGATCCAGTGTTACCAGGATGCTGCAGGGGATGCCCCTACTCAGAGTCATGTTTCTGTCTGGCTAGCACTGAAGTTTGCTTAGGACCATCAGATTCAGACCAATAGCTTTGTTCCCCTCTTCCATAGCCTCTCGTGGAAGATTTTTGCTGGTTACCATGCCAGCCCAATGCCCTGCTTTTGGGGATTAACGCAACAGGTATTTGTTCACTAAGTCTCTTGTCCTTGCACAGAGCAGTGCTGAATATTTGTCCATTCACTAAAGTTGCTTTCAGGATCTCACCTATCCTGTTTGAGACCACAATGACATATGGTCTTGATGAGATCATACGGATGAATGAACTGAAGATGAGAGATACTGAGCTGGGATGCCCATGATCTGACACTCAGCCCTAAATGATTAAACCCCGCTTCTACAGCCTCAACTGTTTCCCTGAGATGTGGAACTGGATGAAAGGAAAACAGATACAGCCTAAGCACGTATGACTCTTCCAGTTACGCAGCACATGACCTGGAGTAGACACTACGCATTTACAAGAATTAGAGATTCTTTTGCCAGAGAGCATGCAATCACAGGTCCTCCGGGACTCAGCATTTCAATGGGATTCTCAGGTAGTAGTCATAGTCTGATGTGTCTCATCTGCAGCTGCGCTCGACCTCATAGGCAGTCGACACATGCTGCACTATGCTATCAGGCTGTGTTACCAAAAACGGGTGCCAAAAACACTCATGAAGGTAAGGAAGAAGCTTTAGTTGCTGCCATATGCCACTGCTGCCATGGGGAGGAGTCACAGCTCGAGGCTCCCATTTCTTCCCTCATCATTCGCTTCCCAGTGTGGATGTCTATGACAGTCTCTAAAAAGGCCCTGGCCTAAGGTTGGGGTAGCCCAGTGAACCACTCTGATCATCAGCAGGGATATGCCGCATAGTCATTTTTCTGAAAGCTAAGAGCTGATCAGATTGATCTTCAGGAGGCAATCAGGCAATCTTATAGGTGGAATCCTCATCATACCTCCAGAAATTACACCATCATATTATTATACAAGAATTACTATACAAATATAACAAGAAATCAGACAAAAAATGAGGTGGTGTCTCACAATACACTGCAACTTCAATGAATTGATGAAACTAAGTATAACAACCTCACCAGCATTACAACACTAATTAAACAGCAATGCACCACCAGCGTGTGTTTGGGTAAACGATGCCTCAGCATGAGCGTCCACCGTGCCCTTACTGACTTCCACCTGCCTTTTTTCCCCCAGCCAGTCTGATCTCACTGGGACGCCGGGTGTGTCCTGAAGAACATTACATCATGCTGTACTACAACCGTGGTTCTCGGACACTACCCTCTTCTACTCCTCAGTGAACCTCAGCCCTGCCTGCCTCCATGCAAAACTCCTTCCGAGATCCAGCTACCCACACAAATGGCAGGTCCACTCCCACATTTTGCTAGATAATCAGAGAACTGCTGCCTAATTACGGTTGCAGTTTTGCTGCTCCAAATGGAAGCATAAAGTCCAATCTTTGATCTTTAGAATCTGTAAAATGAGAACATGCTTACTGCTAGCTGTTCAAGGCAAATAACCATACGCACACACGCAAATGATTTTCTGTATCTTGATGTGCTCTTCAGCTCCATCTACTACCTGTGCTTTACTTCAGTAAACTGTACGCTGTCATCAGTGCCTGGGTCAGCCCTATGACCTTAGGAGACTGCAAAGAAAATCATGCAAGTAAATCAAGGGTCCAGCACCACTACTTGGCCATTTGATGTTAATTGAACCAGTTGCATCATAGTTTATAACACTTTACTGCAATGGCCTGGTAGGCACAGCCCTATGACACCCCAGGGACCACAGCATTACCCGCACCATCACTCTCCCTTTTTTTTTTTTTTGTGGGAGGCAGACTTCTGGGAAGAGCTGATAGATTGAAAAAAGAAGAGTAGATCTGAAAGCTGAAGCATCTGCACCTCATTGCTGAGAACTAATGAACGTCTTTGCAAGAAATTTCAACAAGAAGTATCTTGCCAAGGGCATTCATTTTTACTTACACTGGCAAAGACAGAGGCTGCCAGCACCTGCTGTGTTTTTGAGCATCATTTGTAAAAGTAAGTGTCTCCATGATAATGACTATCATGGCTAGCACACCATCCAACCAGAATTCTGCAATTCATCATGACTGTGGATCAGGAATTTTACAGAACATGCAATCAAACCAAAACCTATACTTCAGCTGAACTTAAAAGGTTTAATTCAACTTCTAGAATCTCCTGAGAAAGGGAAAAAAAATCTCCCTCTAACACCTACCAATGGTACATCAATCCCCTGTCATGCAACCAACTGATATTGATTTCCAACAAACGTCTGCGATTTCCACAGACTTATCACAAGAGTATGGATGTTGTATGTTCCAGGCACCTGAATTAGCTCTCCCCTTTTCAGTCCCGCTGAAACATCTTCTTTTGACATGTAGGCTTCAAATATACTCTTCTTCCTCCCTCGAGTGGGTTTATTTCGATTCTTTCTATCACCTGATGTTGCGACCGTAGCATAGGATCCTCCTGCAAACAAAAATTCATAAGTGTTATCTTGCCCACGGAGCTTGTCTATGTATCTTAACAGCAGCTGTACAGAGGCTTTGTATTCAAAGCTGAACTTCTGAGAACAGTTCGCCTAGAAATACTGGCACCCAACTTCACAGCACCGAAAAGTCTGGAATAATCATATTTTACAAATAATCGACAGTCTTTTACAGCTCATTTTAGAGTTAAGAGCATTCATCCCAGCCCATCTTTTAATAGTGCTGAGCACACACTTCAAGGCAGCTTATTCCTGAAGCGTGTACGCACTCTGCTTTAATACCTCTGGGAGTTCCCAGTTGTCTAGGATTTATTCTGCTGTCTGAATTGTTCATTGTTTCTGTCTGCGATTCAGAGAGTTGCCTCTTCCTATCGAAGTTCTGGGGAGTTCTTGCAGATTCAGAGTTGTTTCTGGTCCTTGCAAACCCTCTCTTTTCTGCACCTGAAATCAAACACAGGTTTGAAATAACAGGGGAGGGAAGAGGAAGCCCATTGCCAGCTTGTGGTCCTGCTGAAACTCATGGTCTGCAGTACTTCAACACAAGTCACAACTGCGAGTCATGCTCTTTATCCAAAAGAAACCATGTCCTCGTTAGTTCATTTGTAATCTGTTGGCTCTCTGTGCCTCTTAATCCACTACTAACTTATTTTAGCATAAATAAAACTCTGGAAATGACGATACTAAAGTTGGATACAACCCTTCCAAAATCCTGGGAAATTCATTAGGGCATATAAAATGTGAAATTGTTAAACTGTTTCCAAAGCCCCTACCTCCACCCCATTAAGCCCCCAAGTAGTGAGAAAATATAACTTCCCTACCACTTAATTAAGTAGCTCAGGAATAAAGAAGAAAAAAAAAAATTCTCAACAACCCACCCAGGAGTAATTAACTTTTGAGCTACCAGAGGCAGCATGGTACAGTGACATCCTCAAGAAATGCCAAGGCTCCAAATGTCCAGCCTGCTCAGAATAGGCCACGATCACACGAAAATATTCTGCAAAGACTCACCCCTTCCTTCCCTGCCATCACCTCAGCCCCTTCCCTACAGCCAGGAGAGCAAGCAGCAGCTTCCAAAGCGTATGCCAACGCTGTTCCACGGATCAGCACATTGGAATGCAACCCAGCGCCGTGCAGCTGCCCTCTTGGCCCTCCACCTGGATACTGAACATGTCATCACAGCTTTGCCTTCCAGCCCCTCCTGGCTACGCTCCCTGGGTCCAAGCTTGTACCTGCAAGTCAGAAAACGTGCAATGCCAACTTATGTGCTATGTGGGGCTATCCAAGTTACAAGGCAAATTTTCTACATATGGCATCCTTCACAAGCGAAATTGCAGATTGCTTCATAGAATTAAACTGAAGCAGTGAGAAAAAAAATGTTTAAAAAGCTGTACTTAAGAAGAGATATTTAAAAATACGGTACAATAAGAGAAAACTGCTACTTTACCGAGTCACAGACAAAAAGCAACTTCCATATACAATAACAGGCAAATCAGCAGGAGGAGGGAGAGATCCTCCTAATCCAGGAGAGGAGACACCAAGACAGGCAGAGGGACAACTCAAGGTGCCAGCTCAAACCAGTCCTGGAAGAGATTAAATGCCACAGCAGTGCCTCCAAACGGGACGCTGAAATGCAGAGGGGGCCTCTGTGTTCGGTGACAATAAGGATAAGGGCAATGTAGTTTGGCCTCTTTCTACATGATCAAGCTTTTCATACTCTGCGCACGCTTTCAGGGAGGAGACTGCCCGCGAGAGGCTGCAGCTGGAACGCAGCAAGAGCGCAGCCGCAAATTTAAGTTTCAACCGATGCAAACGAGGCAATACTACCTGTATGGACCACATGATGAGACGGAACTAAAGTCAACTGATTTGCAAACGCCTAATGAACTGCAAATGCCCTAAGGGTCAAGAGATTAAGTTAAAAAACAGACACCGAAACTAAGAGTATGGACTAGAGAGATCTGAGCAGAACAGCTTTTGAATTGGCAACGCGGTTTGCTCTGGGGAGGTTTTGCTGAGATGTTTTGGTGAAGGAATCTGACTTAAACTGCTTAAGAGGCGTGATCTTAGGAACACTGTTAAAAAAGCAAGGCGCTAGGCTGATCACCCAGAAAGGTCACGCAATCTGCTTCGTTGGGAGGTTCTTAAAAATAGGTGAGACAGACGTCTGCCAGAGTTGGTTTAAAAAGAGTAGTTTTTTCCTTGAGGTAGTGAAATGGATTACATGAGCTCGTAAGGTCCTCTAAAGCCCTCGTTTCTATGACAGCAAGTCACAGAAAATACTACCATGAATTAAAGAACTTGGGATAAAAAGGAGGCTAAATCTTAACATGTAATTAAGAAGGAGCCAAAAAAAAAAGAGAGCAGAAAAGTAAAATGCAGGGGAAAAAAAAAAGGAAAAAAAGTCTCGTGAGTTGGGAAGCGAGCTGAGAGCCACAATTAGCCACTGCAGAGCAGAGCTGCCCCAGCACTTGCCATGGCCATTGGTTCAGAAAGTTTGGGGCCACTACTGCCAAAAATAATGCACAGCAACAGCAAAGGGTGGGGAAGCACCTTGCTGTGCCGAAAGGTAGAAAGCCTTTGGCTTGCTCTCTGGTGGGATTTTTCATCCGCTCAGACTTGGACACAACTTTAAAGAAAAAAATTACTCAAATGAACAAACTCTGCTTTGACATAGCTGGCTTGCAAGCCAGTTTACACACAGCTACTTTGGATAAGTGTTTGACCCCCTTGGCGTGATGTTTATGGCTAAACAAAACCACCCCTGTTACAAAGCCACAGACAACTGTCACAATTAGCATTCAACTGGAACACATCGAATTCTGCAGGACCGTAATTTCTTGTATTTCTCCTTCTAAAAGAGAGCTAACTACAGGTTGCCATCTGTTTCAACTAGATTCAATATTTGCTTCTGTAATGCCCCTGTCCCCTAACACTGGAAATTAGAAATACTTGTCATGATGGGCTTTCCTGCTGTCCCTGCTGCCCAGCATTAATATTCTGATGGATAAGCAGACGTCATTCCACAAAGCAAACTGTAACTTGACTACTCCATAGACAGCGTAGGATATGTTGAGACTACCCTTTCTGAAATAACTGCTATCACTAATTTAGTTAAACTCTATTCCAGCACCAGGTGTGCCAGAAGTATGAATTTTTCTGCAGTGTTACAGTTGTGGGATTTGTAAGATATAACAAAATCTTTAAGGTAAGATGTCACACAAAGTAATAACACATTTCAGGCATTAAAATAATCAATGACTAAATAAACTAGTAAGTAAATAAATAGCATTAAAAATTAAAAACGACTTCAGCACAAAGGAGACTAAAGTGTGGTGGCTGGGAGCACAGGGTGGTGGATACCTCCTAACAGGTGGGCTGAAGCAACCACAATGCACCAACGTATGCATGTGCACAACCACTCAAGCTTGAACGCAGAGCAACTCTACCGCAAGACACAGATGTATTCATAACACACAGCAAACGCAACATGTTCGGGTATGTTTCTCTGGCTGCACAGACGATGTAGAGCTGCTCTCCATGGACGCAGCCACCACTTGCCTGGGGTTTCTAGATGTTCTGCCATTTCCAATGGGAAATAATACAGGAGTAACAATTTGGGGAAAGATGTTTGACTGTTCATTGCCTGAAGGTGTCTGGAGGGAGACAGGTTGAAACAACCCCAACACCTGTATCAGGCAAGGAGACTGCCTACAAAGGTGACAAAGGGACATCTAAATAGGACCAGGTATTCTACACATGGAGCAGGGAACCACTTCAAACTAGCCAAGGGGAAGGATTGTGGGAAGTAGAAACACACAACCAGGAAAAGGAGCAGAAAGGATGGAGCTAGGGGCTGGCTCCAACCTAGGAGCCCAGTCCGGCATCCCGCATGTGGGCAGCAATGGCTGGTTGAACTCTGCTGGAAGGACAGCGCTGGAGCTCAATCTAGAATCCAAACCATCACACTTCACCTCCATCACAATGACGACAACAACATCACGCAATGGCACATTTTGGTCTTTAAATCTAAGTACCAATCTTTTCTTATTTTGGAAAAAAAAATGCATGCAGGCAGCTTCCCAGAATAATTGATCTGGCTTACAGTAAGAGAGGAGGCTTGATGTTTTAAATCAGCTTATTTTGACATAATTTATACAAAAATACTCTATAGTTTAGGTTTTGAAAAGTACTACATTTAATTAAATTTACATCTATTAGTCAGTTGATCAACTAGATGGTCAACTAAATCAACTGAAATGTTCAACTAAACATGAAGTTAGCAAGGCCAGAAAGTCTTTAATTTTATATTAGAATTTCCATATTGCTTTACACAAGAAAGAACCAATACCCTCAATTTTATTTACCAAAAATAAAACATTTCCAACTGCCATTCAAAACCTGACAAGCTATTTGATTACTACCAGCACAGAAGGAAAGTATTCCTCACTGAATTTTCATCAGCACAGCCATGACTCCTGGCATACCTCCCATCCAGGATCCAGCAAGAACTAGTTTCACTTGAGAGATCTAAATGAATTCCGAGATACGGACATCTTGGTACAGCTTTCCCCTTTCCTGTCAAAGGGCATCTACCTTGTCTCTAGGCATTTTTATCTCTAACTTAAATTTCTAGCTTTGTTACCATCTTCATTACTTATATTTAACCCAGCTCTCTGGGGTGAGCAGGACTGTGAGAGTATCACAACAATTGTGCTGGTAACACCTCCACAGGTTTAGGACTCTCACCCCACTGACAGCTATCTTGACATATAATGGTTCCTTTTACATTTAAAAAAAAAAAAAGGAAATATGTTGAAAGCATTGGACAGAACAATATTGTTACAAACTTTTCCAACACAAAATACTTCCACCTACTACTTACCTTTATCAGTCCATGACTGGGCATCAACACCTCCGCTAACTCTGCTATTGCTATGAGGATTTTCCATTGCTTCCCAGCATTAGATCATGATCTAGATATGCAAAGGAATCTTCCAAATACCCCCGCTTCACAGTTAGCATAGGCGTGAGAAGAAACAGAAGCATATACCCAGAACTGATAAAGTGCAATAGAACAATTTGTTATCAGTTAATGAGACACTCTCAACACACCGTTACTAAATATTTGTCCGTATTTCTACAATGTTTCATTTCATTGCTGACACATTTCAATGACTTAAACCAATTTCCTTCAAACTTTCCAAGAGGTTCCCTGACATTTAATTCTTCAAGACAACCCAGCTATGCACTTAGGAAAACACTATAAGGATACACGCATGATCTAGAAGGCATGGCAGCTACCAAATGAAGGGTCACCCAACATTGCCCTACCTCCAAAAGCAGGAATTAACCAACTAAAGGCAATGAAAACTACACTGATGCCAACCCCTGCTTAGTCCTACACTCCCATTTTTAAGTCAGACTAGGTTAAACGTGGCAAGAAAGCTAAATAAAGCATGTTCCTGCTCATCCTTACTAGAGACTCGAGGAATTAGAGTCCAACCATGTGGCAGCCCAAGGCATCATCTCACAGCTCTACAAGTTCAAGTTGGCCCTTGGCTCCTGGCAGAGTTGGCAAAGCAAATTTTAGAAACCATCAGATTTGGTCTTTTAGCAAACAAATACTCTCCACGACCTGCCAAGAAGTCCCACCTGCAACTTTATGAGCCACTATGGACGTTGATGTGTAACAGGGCACAGTAATAGTCTCAATACAAGAGTTCAGCCAATGGAAACTCTGCCTTGTTTTGCAAAGCCATCTAGGACTCAAAAAATCCCAAACCCTACATATCCCCTGAAGAACCCAACCCAGGTACTTCTGAGAATTTAACTCTGACAGCTTTGATGAGCTGCGGAGGACGCAGTTTCTGGCTGGTAACTCCAGATAGGCACAGACCTAGTGTTGATAGTGTCATACCAGGCAACTATTCGTTTCATCCTCCAAAGTCAAATAAACCCTACAAGCAAAAGCATGCTTTGCCAGTACAAACTGCATTAACATCAGGGAGGTTTTGTGAGGATCCCCATGTCTTTCCCTTTCATATGCTTAAACAGGCAATTTAAAAGCTATTTGATATTTTCTGCGGCTCAAAGAAGCCTCTAAAACAATTTCCTCTCAAATTCTAAAAGCCAAAATACATTTGTTAGATTGTTTTTAATTTCTAGTGCGCCAGTGACAGCCACTATATGCCATATTATACAAGTAACTAACTAAAGAACTCCGAGCAATTCAATGACTACTACAATATCCGGGATCAAATTACCACACACAGGCAAAAACAACAGGCAAAACCAACAAACACCATTGAAGTGATCTCAAATGTGAATTATGTCAACAAAGAAGATTGGTCATAGACAGGCCAGAAGTAACTAGCTATTTATGTTTTGCAAAATATTTTGCGGATTTAAGAGATTAAATGTCCCACTAATGGTAACAGCCAAGTACTTTTTTTGTTCTATTTTCTTTTAAAAGGAAATACACAAAGACAGCTGTTGGTGTAGCTGCTCAGGGAAAGAGCTCTGTACCAGGAAAAAAAAGGACACTCCTTGGAAGATATCTCAAGCAAAACTCTGGGCTAGGGCCCCAATAACACAAACAGGACCAAAATCCATCCACCACACTCCCCGTGAGCTCAGCTCCGCTCCAGCCTGTGCTAGGAACAGCCGTGCTTCAACACTGCTCTCAACATGAATTAAATGAGTTCAGAGTTCTCCGATAGCCCTGGAACAGAACCACCTCCATGCAATTTACAGTATCTTGAAGGAAACCGGTTAAATAAAGTAGATGGCTCAAGATTAAAGACAAAGCAATAGAGAGAAATGAGAATGTCATGGGAAAGAATTCATTAGAGAGGTAGGAGTGGAAAGGCAGGACTTTGAGATACGTTATCAGTTCAGTGAGGTTTCATTGCAGCAAAGAGACTTTCAGGAGATAAAACTGGTAGGCAGAATTTCAGATGCTCAATCTAGGGTCTAAGAGAAAGCTTGAGAGCACATTCTCCTTATCACGAGCAAATAAAAGAGAGATCCTCCTTCTCTGATGAAATGTAAACTCAAAGAATCCTAAACTGGAGGTTCTGCAGCACACTCCTGTGCTCAGTCCAAGCCTGACCATAGAGCTAAAGGGAGATCCTACAACGTTGCTGTGAGTCATCCTCAAAAATAACTAAGGACGGCAAGGATTTGAAGTGATCTTAATGATTGAAAAGTAGTGCAAACTTCCGGGAAAGGGAATATCTTGGCGGAAGTGGAAAAGGATGGTGATATGACAGCACTGTAGGGATTTAGCCAGATGGCAGATTGCATAATTAAGCTTAAAGTTAATTAAACAGTCATTCAAAGAAGAGAAACAATGCGGACCTACATTTACATGCACGGGCTCAGCCAAAATGTAAATTCTATGCAAATGTCCCGAACTGAGTGGATGATGTATTGAAATCCAGCTGCCAGAACTAGCTCCTGTGCCCACCGGCCTCCACTAATAGACCCATTAGGATGGGCCACCAGGGCCCAGCCACGGCGTAAATCTGAGCTGTAACTTTCCACCGTCAAGACAAATCACAATAAAATGAGAAGACAGCACTTGAAGTGAAGGCCTGTCCACACAGCTCTTAAACATGATTTCAGGAGTGATTCAAAGCAACCAGTTCCTCTAGCAGCAGCCCAACTGGTTACCAGCAACCCTGCACAACATGACACAGCTCCTCCGCCTGTGCCAGCCAGCAGCTTGTCTACCAGCGCAACTGTGTTCATGAACCAGGACACGGTCCAGCTGTGAGCCATCTGTGTGCCCGGGAACAAATCTGGAGAGTTCTCTCACCCTGCCTCTTTGGAGAAGGTGATTCTCCAAACATTTTTGGCAGAAAGTCTGCCTAAATCCGCACAAAAGAGTTGAACGTCCAAGAAAAAAAAACCACAAAGGGAATCCTTGCCACACAGGGGACAAGCTGGCCCCCAGCCAGTGACTCCTGGATGGGGAAATACAGGGTGTCATGGTTTGTGAGTGAGTTCATAAGGCCATGAGTGGTTTTTGAAGGTGACCACACCACTGTAGCTGGTTGTAAAAGATTCAGACGTTCAGCATTCTTACAATGTGCCGTTGAGGAAGAAACATTCCTATTTAGGGATGAGGTAGCAAAAAAGTGAAGTGGCATGTCCATGGATACACACGAAAGTCAGGATCAGGGATAGCTGCTCACATCCAGACCCATGGGAAGCACGTACATGGAGAGAAGCACATGTTGCCACCGCTCTTTTGCTTTAAGCTGCACATACTCTCAGGCTGCATGCCCCAAGATTTCAATATGAAAATGTTCTTGCTGACTTTGGCTTTCTGAAAGGGCCCATGCTTTGAGAAACTGAAATGAAGAAAAATGCACAATGGATTCTTTCTGCTGCAGAAAACAATGCTGTGGAAACTGCTCCTGACCGCCAAGATCATGTGCCCACGACACCACGATTCCTCTTCCAAAACACTTCCAAGCATCCTGATGCTTGCAGGATTTTGACTTCAGTAACTCAACACAGTAACTGCAATTTTATTCAATTCCTCAGCAGGGTTTGTGTTGTAGGAATACTACACGAGTGCAAGAGCCAAAGATACCATTCCAGGCTCTGAACTAAGGGCTGGTGACGAAACTCATTTAGTAGCAATAGACTAAAAGTTTATCAAAATAGTTACTGTGCTCCAGCTGCGTGCAGCAGCACAGCGGCGTTGTCAGGGAGGGGATACAGCTCTTCTGGTTTTCAGGACTCTCTGTGAACCTGCTCCACCCTGCTCGTGACCTCCTAACTACCTACTCCGCCTGATGACTGCACTCCTCCAGGCTTCCACTCCTGCCTTGGGATGCGGGTTAGGGCTGCTTCCACTGCCCCCTTGTCCTTCCGTCCTCCAAAAGCATCTTCCACAATATCTTTTGCTCTTTGTTTTATCCAGCAACTACGCTGTGAAAAGGCTTCTTCAAGAAAAACACTTTAAAAACATAATATATTGCGGAAGTTCTCTCTTTGATTTCTCTGGGCTTCAGTAGTTTGAGGGAAGCAAGTTGCTCGAAGATCAGAGGAAGTCAAGAGGCTTTGAAAGGCAAAATACCTGACGGGAGGTGCTAGAAGACATTAACAGCTGAAGAAATGAAAGAACTGCTTTCAGATTCAAACATATCCCAAGGTTACCAAATGTGCTGCAGAATAAGACAACTTGCTGAAGGACTATTCCCCACACTCCCCATTCAGTGTAGTAGGTACATAATTCACAGCCCTTAGTACTGTGCAGGAAAAATGCCTAAAAACATACAAACTGAACAAAAATTAATTATTGCTGCAGGCTCATATCTGTTGAGAGCCTGAAATACTCACCAAGGCATGACCTGCCCCATACATCTGTGGGCTGCAGCTGCTAGTGTTGACATTTTCCTTCAGCACCCTGGAAATTCTTATTTTTGTCACAGAAGACATTATTTTATGCAAGAGATCCCGACATTTTGTCTTCCATCCTGCCCCAGCCAAGTTTCAACTCTCCGTAGCTCGGATTTCCCCACAAGAGGGAGTTAGGGACATGCAGCCCACAGCATTTCATGGAGCTAGTTAGTAGGGTGCTTGAGGTGGGAGGGTAAGAGATGGACACCAGCACACAGGACAGGAGAGAGAGAAGCAGAGGCTGGAAAGCAAGGCAGCAGTGAAAGCCCTGCAGCAGCCATGGCCTGGAGAGGAATCGCAATTAGCCACTGAAGCCAGCTGCAAAGCATCTGTCCTACCTACCTGGGTACCCACAGTGAAGGAGACACTTCAGAGATTATCTGAACAACAGGTCAGAGCTGACCGGAGTGTGCGGGCTGGCTGACCTCGTGGATAGCAGAGGACAGAGGGCTTTTTCAAATTAATTCCTGTTTGAACTACAGCATATTTTGGGGGTAAAATTTGTTATCAGGGCTTTTAAACATGCCAGTGGCAGCCCACATACCACAAGCCTTGGTAAAACTGTTCCAATGGTCATTTACCCTCACTGCTAAATTGTGTTGTATTTCAAGCCTGGATTTGTTTAGCTTCAAATGCGTTATATCATAATCTGCTCAGCTGAGTAGCCTATTATTGAACATCTGTTCCCCATGTAGGCAATTTACTGAAAGCTCCCTTCCCCCAAGCATCTCTTTGATAAGTAAAGCAGGGTTCCTCAAATCATTCACTCATGATCCCAGCGTTTTAATCTTCCCTGTGGCCATCCTCTGAGTATTCATCAATTCATCACCATCCGCCCTGAACAGAGGGCATCACCACAGGATACAATACTCCAGAAGCTGCTGCTGCTGCCGTGCCAAAGGCACACGCAGTCCATACTCCATCTTCCAATTCCCATGCTCATACATTACCCTTTTGGCCACATTTCACAGGAGGGGGATGTTCAGCTGATTAATCCATCAAAAGCTCAAAACTTTTTTCCAAGCTGTTGCTTCCCACACTGGGTTCCTCGCACTGTCAGCATGGCTCTACACTGGCCCGATAAATGGATTTTGTTTTGCCTTCTCCCAGTCCACCAAGTGATCCAGACGGCTGCCAGTAACCGCCCCCATTATTCAATACTCCCTGCAGTCTCCAAGTCATCCAAAAAAACTTTCAATCCTACTTGTATGCTTTGTTCCTGATGATTGACAAAAGTATTAAACAGCACAGGGTCAGAACATGACACTGCGGGAACCACGCACACCTGTTGGTAACAATTCTCAATTTATTGCTGCATTTAATTAGTTCATCTAAACAGCTTTTAAACCATTACACACGCGCTGTGATTTTATTATGCTAACACACTCGCATCCATACTCACACTTTTATCATCAAACTCCTAATCTCGTAAGAAACTGACACTGCGGGAGCTCAACAGGACCTTTGTTGCATAATTTGATGACAAGTCACATTAAAGAAAAGATTTAAAACTAATTAAAAAATTAATTCAATTCTTCTATTAGCCTATTATTTTCCTGGGACCAACATCACACCAACAAGCATAGTTACCTGAGCTACATAACAGAGGCCTAACTTCAGAGACTGGAGCTAAAGAGAAGAAAAAACATAGGTGGTTTGTGGGTTTTTTTTTTCTTTCTTAATAGAAGGTTAACAGCAACAAGTGTTTCCACTGATGAACATTTTCACATGAGCACTAGCAGGTGAAGGAAGCCACTTCATGGAGATTAAAGCTTTGCTGCCAAATGGAAGGGCTCCTGCTGCAGAACTCAGTCCCACTGCACCACGGTGTGCTGAGGACACTGGTAAAGGGCACGGAAGACAGTTATTAGATCACATACAAAAACCACAGTCCCTGCAAGGGCAGGATCTCATCTCCCCAAGAGAGGATACATCAGATATTAACTCACATACTATAGCTGATGTTAGCCAAAAACATGAGTTGCACAAGATTCAGGAATGCAACATTTTTTTCTATCGAAAGCAAGAAAGAAATTTATGTTTGTGATGACGTTGCTAAACCATTAGAGAAAGGAGCATTCTATTTTTCATGTGTTTCTCAGATGGGACCATACAGTAAATCCAGTTTTGCCTCCTCTCCCATATCTTATTACTATGATTAACGTCATCTAAGGAACGTTACATTGGACCTGGCAAGATTAGCTGCATTTTAAAGATTTCCACAGCAACCAACATTCTCCATTTATTGAGCTGATTCTGTGGCCTTTACTACATCGCTGGCTCATATTTACTGGTGCCAGATAGGGAGATAACAGCATTCTTAAGTACTGAATTTCACCACACAAGAACTGGAAGGCTCACCACTAAGGAGTAGCATTATCTTAAATTTGCCTTACAAGAAGGGAAAAGCTGCGGTTCTTCCTCCACAGTTCCCCCAGAGAAATAAAGGCAAATACAAAATTTACTGCAGTGTATGATGGAAAGACAAAACCCCTAAGATTTTGCCATGTTGTTAAGGCTGGTATTTCTTGACCAGCTGCACCCATCAAACACACAGGAAAGCCATTCCAGAACATTTCCTTTACCTATCCTGAACCTTTTAAATGTCAGGGTTGCAGCCACAAACACAACATCACCATCCAACAGCAACAATTGTTTTTAAAGCTATGATGCTAAACACCAGCCTGCTTGCCAGCGACACTCCTCCGTGGAAGCTGCCCAAGTTGGTTAAGTATCACAGGCTGGGCATATAAATGCCAAGTGCCAGACAGATGATAAATCAGAAAGGACCGTGGAAGTCTTATGCTCTTTCAGATGAGGGATGTTGTTACCCAGGAATTGTCTGTTTCTACTCAGGGGGCATGCTGACCCTGACAGATGGGCAAGATACCTCCATCACATCATAAACCCGTGAAGCTTTTAGTGAGAGGAGCCTCAGGAGGCTACCTAGCGAAGACAGCAGTGGTGTTTTCCCCAAGGAGGATGTCTGCAGATACAGAGTGAGACTGTAAATCCAGCCCTGCAAAATCTGAACTTATTTCACAGCAATCAGCCTTCATGCACACCCTGCTCCACCCAAGCTTTCAGCATCAATAAAGCCACCTCACTCCCAGGTACTCCAGCTCCCGAGGATCCTCTGAAATCAAGTGTGGCTGGGACATGGTGTTCCCAAAGACCACACTGCACCCCACGTTTAGAGGGCAGTTCTCTTCTGCAGATGTCTGTTTTTTAGGCTTTCCAGCAGACTCAGGAATGTGCTATCAAACAGCAGCGTTCCCTCAAAAACAGGCTGAGAAGTGCACGTACTCAAAAAGCAAGCGAAACCGTGCTGTCCTGAACAAAACACACAGCTTGGTCTAAACTACTTACTGATAAAGCAATGCATCACAGATACTTAAGATGAAGTTCCACTTAGCAGCCATGCAAATCTCAACTACTAGCATGTGACAGACAGATGCCGCAGAAAGAGTCGGTACTTCTGTCCTCAAGGAAAAGGGGGTTTTAAGCCCTTTTATGACAGAAACATCAGTCAGTCTGAAAAGAGATTTTGATGACTAACTCTGGATTGAAGTGGGAAAGCCCTTAGAGCCTTTGATCAAAACCAGAAAACAACCCAGAGGACTTCATAAAAGACTTTCTGTTAAGGAAGTTTAACAAAATTTTAGCACTCAAAGAACCCAGAGGACTGGAGATTTAGGGAAAAATATCAGCAGAGAAATTGTATTAGATGAAAAACTATAAGCGTCACTATTTAAAGTGGCATTTTAAGACTATTTTCAATCTTATTGGGGTTTGTTTGAAAGAAACTTCAGAACAGGAGGCTTTATGGCAATTCTTCTCGCAGAGGTTATAGCTGCACAGAAAGGAACAACAATCTGGAATGCATCTATATGCAGCTTCATCTTCCCAAATCCAAAAGTGCTGATACCATAGAGTGACTCCAACATACAGTTTCATGACTACATTACATGTTTCATACAAGGGACAACGGAGTTTTGTTCACACTCAGCTCTCTCAACTGCAAAGTTTCCAGTACTTAGGAAAAGCAGTTACTATATGGAACACCGGAAGAGACTGCCGTGCTCAGTCTCCTAATTATCTGCTATGAAATTATTTCTATCCCCAAACCTCGTCTTGGGGCCCTTCTATACAGAATGACAAAGACAATCCTCAGGGCTTCTCACAGACAGCAACACATCATCAGCAGTGAGCTCCAGTGGCGCTTGCTTGGGGCTCCACAAACCGCTCTGCTTTCCCCCAAGGCCACAGGAACTGCTACATCACTGGAAGGACATTAACAAGGACCAGCCCCTCGCTGCCCACAGCCTACCTCAGGGCACTCAAAGGCTTTTCTCAGCCTTCCATGTTTGCCCTCAATTTTAGTACTGTCAGTTTTATGGTCACTGCAAACCTGACCATGGCTAAGCCTGAGCTGAAGAGCTGTTAAGAAGAGGACAATGAAACGAAGCAATACAAAGAAAGATGCTTGGCTTTGAGATTAGCTCAAAGAGCCTTTTGGAAAGCATACAACAGCCTGAACAGCGTTAATTTGTGAGGAAATGTCACTACTGAAAAGATGATATGCCTCACCGCTATGACAGAAGCAATTCTTGCCATCACAGTTTCACAAGCCTTGATTTAAACTGATCAAACCAGACACCTGCCTGTGCAAAGTAATATGACTTATATCAGCATCAAGACAGAAAGACAAGCTTTGAAGTGAGAAAATATTAATCTGGGACTGTGATGTGTGAGTTCTTATACCTAAGCGCTTGCATACTATAAAACCTTCATTTCACTTAAACAAGAGTGCTAAAATATACTCAAACTGAACAGCAGAAAAGGCATTTCTTCAAATCAAGTTACATATATTTTTTTCCGATTTCTTTCCTCCCCAAGAAACTGTTTTCATGTCCCTGCAAGTGTTCTGGAGAGTAACCAGTCTCAGCTACCCAGGAGGGTGGCTAGGGAGGCATGCAGGGGGAAGAGGAGGAAGGGTGTTACTGTTAAGCAAATAATTTTCCAATAATCTTCCCCACAGTGTGAGTTTTCCACCTGGGAGGTCAAACATGAGGGTCAACATTTTCTGCTCTAGGTCTTTACGCTAAACAAACAACTAGTTTTCAAAGGGTTTGTGCAACCCCACTCCCAACCAGAGCAGGAGGAAACTGTGGGTGCTTACTTTTGAAAGGCCAGGGTATTTTTATTTTAGACTAAAATCCACGTAGGTACCTATTGTTTTCATGGCTATAAACTGTAAGCCTTCCAGACTCTCCATCTCTGTTAGCTGCCCTTCCCTACTCTCCAAAAGCTGAAGGGTAAAAGGTAACAAAGTCTATTATAACAGGCTAGCATAATAAATAGTGTTTCAATGAAGCATGGAAAAAAAAAACACACCTTCTCAAAAATCAAGCTCATCAACAAAATTTAGCATAATCTGCTTGTGTTAAATCTCTGTGGTCTGTCTTGCAAGAACTAATGAAAGTTTACCAACTTTAGCACATAATCTACTGTCACAGCCTCAAAAATACCGCCAACCCCGTAAAAAGCATATTACTTGCTACTCTTGAGTGACAGGGCATAGTTTTGTAAGATTGATTTAGTTAAACATTTACTTGATTTCCAATCCAAGAGTTGTGATAGGCCTCAGGCCCGTCTTACCCATCTGAGAAATCGATCTCTTTTCTACTTGTTACGGAGAATTTAATACAGTGACATTTATGAGTTCCTCCAGTAGTAGCTCATAAGGTCAGGCTATCCAAGTATTTCACCATAAACGACATTCAGAGGAAGCTTTAACCCACTGCACTGAGAGATCAAATTTAAACTGCCTGGCTTTGGTCACTTCTTGATGCTGTGTTTGGGTTTTTTTTAAATAAAGTGTCCTGGTTTCAGCTGGGACAGAGTTAATTTTTTTTTTTCCTAGTGGTTGCTCTGTTTCAGAGTTGGTATGAAAGGAAGATCAATAATGCATATTGTTTGAGTTGTTGCCAGGTGACATTTATATTTTTCAAGAGCTTCTTTCCGCTTCCCATAGAAGCTGATAAGGAGCATAGATAGAACGATGTAACGGCCAATGGAATATTCCGTACCATAAATGTCATGTTCAGTATATAAATGGGGTTAGCCAGGGGGAGAGGGGTACTCGCAATCACTACTCAGGACAGTGCCAATTCACCAGTTTACCTGGCAGTAAGAGTGACTTGTGTCTTGTACGTTACTTTTTTTTTTTATTTTATTTTCTGTTATTGTTCTATTAAACTGTCTTTATCTCAACCCACAAGGTTTTTTTCCCTTTCGCCTTCTTTCTTCCCCTCTTCTCCCTGCCCTTCCGGGGGAAGAGGGGAAGAACTGCGTGAGTGTCTGAGTGATCCTAGCTGCCATCTGCGGTTAAACCACGACATAAAGAATGTTATTTATCTCCATAAATGAGCTTTTTGCCTTGAGTATCGCATTTAAGAGACACATTCACGTTACTACTGCAAGCTGTGGTCTCTTTGTTACCAACAGCAAAATTTACTGGAGTCAACACTCTGCATCAGGAATTAGATATTATACAGGCATCTTAGCCCCTGAGTATTAGATGGACTTGGACCCCCCGCAAAGGCAAACCACCACTCCAAGTCCAAAGAGGCAATGCAGAGGAAAGCGTGACTCTGCCCTGAGTCAGCTCAGATCCAGTAGTCTTATTAGTTTGGATTCTACACCACAGAAATTGGGCTCTCCTAGTCTTGAGCTGATCCTGGAAGCAGCACAGCCACACTCACAGAGCCCAGGCCAGGGGATTAGGTCCTGCCAGCACCGAGCTGGCTCCACATGAAGCCATTTGCACATGCCGGATGGCTTACTTGTAAAACAGGACAAAGCCACCCACAGGTAACTAAGAGCTGACTAACTTGGACAGAGTAGAACTGGCTTATGTTAACTCACTCATGACTAAAACATCACAATTCCACAGTAATTGTAGCAAATGGACCAAACAGTTCATTAGCATGAACTCACCTTGGACTTGACCTGGAGACAAGTGACTGTATTTCCTGGCATTTACTGCCAGCACATCCTCACTAAACTGCTCAGTCAACAAGTGTCCAGCTGCTGTATCTGTGTTGGCAGGACACCTGCCTCGTTTCTTATGTTTCTTCCTCCACATGTCCTCCTCGTCCTTTTCATCAGAACCAGAAGACTTCTGCAGAGCTGCACGGTGTCTCAGGCTGTTTGATACTCTCCCACCCAGGCCATCACTCATATTTAATAAATCAGCTGCAGCTCCACGCTGATGTACATAGTAGTCTTCCTCCACCTCCAAGTCTCCTTCTGGGCTAACGATGGCATGTTTTTTATGAGGACATCTGCTCACAGCGGTTTGGGGTTTATCGTTCTCAAATCCTCCAGGCATGGGCTGTTCCAGGTGAGATGTTCTGACCGGTGAATAGCTGTGCACATTCAACCCATTCCTGGCTGGATTATCCTTCACCAGGCCTCTCCTCGGGGGCAGGTCCAGATCTGAGCCGGGGTCATTGGAGGTGCTGTCTTCTAGCTGCATCTTCTGCGCAATGTGATTCAAATAGGACCGAAATCGGCCACTGTGGTGCTTTTGCACAAGCCTCGCGTAAGCGTTCTTCTGGGGAGCAGCGGGCTTGCTCAAACCCTCTTTGGCACCTTGGGCAGAAGTAGTACTTCTCACATACCCCAGCTGATCCATAGTGCAGTAAAAGGCCCAGACTTCAAAGAGTTACAAATAGACACAGGGGAAAACAGGGTTATTTTCTTGAAACAAAGTATCAAATAATTGATTATGTTAAAAGACACAAAAATGTACTAAATGAGAATGTATTGACCTTTACAGAAATGCTGGGCTGATAAGTCACTCCACTGAGGGAAAGGGGTTTCACGATGTACTCAATATCTGCCCTGCACCACATCCCCATCAGTGACCACAGCCCGTAAGCCATACTTGCCCATACGCCACACAAAATGGGGAATTTCGTCCTGATGCTGACACCCCAAATATAAGGGATTCCTTCAATTCACTCTTCCTTGCCTTTGAAAAAGCCACGTAAATTAAGGCAGTAACTGACAGACTGCATCAGATGCATCAGTTTATCCGTTATCAGAGGTGAAATCTTGTCATGTCCAACCTTGAGTCTTCAAAAATAACTGCATCCTTACTGAAGTGCTTCAACGTTGCGGTAAAAAGCATACAGTGCCTGCTACCTCCCCACCCAGTGACTGACAATTCTGGATTATGTAGGGCATTTGCTTCAAATACAAAGACTAACCATTTCAGCTTGTCTTTCTAGCCATAAACTCACTCCCAGTGCAACTGACATACAATAATTTCCCCAGCACAACTATCTTGCAAGAGCTCATAATTCTTACTGATTGAGACACTCTGGCTGCCACTCCATCCAGCGCTACTTTCTGTAGATGGTATTATGCCTCCACCTTTGTGGCACGACTGTGGAACTTAAATAGATGAAACACCTTTCAGTCCTGTTTCAGCTTTTAGGTCTCTGGAGCAAAACAATCTAGTAAATTGTCCTCAGCTACTATTACGGTCAATTATAGGTATGGACAGGACATAACAATGATTTTTGCTGTATCCAACATCGAAGAGGAAAACAAAAATATATTCCTAATGGAGCCCAGTGCAACTGCTGTCTTCCGAGGCTTTTCATAAAAATGCCTCTTTTTTTCTTCAAGACAAGTTTGAAGCTGAACTTCACCCCAGCTGGTATGTTGAGAACTTCAGGGTTCACTCTCATCTGTTCTATGCCAGAACTGAGGGGAACTGGACCCCAAGCTAAAACAAAGGACACGGTCCATTAAACCTCTCTTCACTTCTCTATGCACAGGTGCGTTGGCGGGACTGAATACGGGGCTCAGCAGAAGAGAAATTTATATTCCCTTCCCTACTCCCACCACGCTTCGAATTTTTCTTTGCCCTTACCCAACCCTCTTTTCCCTTTTGGTGCAGTTGCACAGAGGATAAGCACCCATGCAGTCTCCTCCATGCACACACTGCCTGGGAACGTGGCATCATCCAGCAGGGACAGAGGACTGCAGCGCTGACTCCTCCTCAGAGTGCCTGCTCCGGCCCTTTCAGAGAAACAACGCGCATTGCAGCAAAATTTATTTAAGTAATTGAGCACGGATGTGAATGGGCTTCACAATACAAAGCAAAAATTAAAAATCCCTGAATAAATAGGAAAAATTCTTTGTGTGGTTTGTGATTCTTGTTCCTAAGATTTTCCATTGGCGCTGGCCAATAGCTAAACTTTTCTAATAGACTGACCTGCTACGGAGCTATTACAAAACCCTCACAGGGGTAGGTCTACAGCAAGCTTTCTTTTAACGTCACTTTCTCCCATTGCCAATTCAATAGCAGTAGATAACATTTATAAAGGCCAGCGAGACTACTCTCCAAACACTGGTTCCGGCATACAGGAGTTTGCCATCTTTATTTACAAGTAAAGAATAAACACTCGCACCTCACCTCCACTGTAATTTCTGCAACTTTAATCACATCAGCAGTTAGCAACTGGAGCACAGACAAAAAATGGGCTCACAAGCCCCCACACATTACAATGTCATTATTAGCTTTCTATAGGCAACCAGAAATTGACAGCTTTCTCGCAGCCGGGGAGCGGAGGGAAGGCAGAGGTGGGTACAAGGTACACCCACCCTGTGGATGGGTGAAGAGGAGGGAAGGAGGGAAGGAGGGAAGGAGGGAAGGCACTGGCTTAGCCGAGCCCAGGATGAAGACCGCCCCTATTATTTTCACCCGGCTGTTTTGGAAGAGCGGCACCGGCCTTCACCACCCGCCTGTCACCACCGCTGGACGTGGCTCACTGGGGGTCCCCAAGCGCCCCAGCCGGCGCACAGCAGCGAGGGTGGGCGCACCCGCTCCGGGAGCGCGGCTGCAGGGCCTCCCCCGCACCCTCGGGACCGGGGGCGGCCCCTCGCCCGCCGCCTCCCCTGCCCGGAGCGCCCCCGACCCCCTCGGGAACGCAGCCCAGGCTAACACCGCCCTTCTGCGCGGCCCGAAGCAGGAGCTGACGGCGCCGCGCCCGCCGGACGAGCCCCTCGCCCCGGGACGAGCCAGCAAACCGCCGGGCCCGGCCCCCCGGCACGGCGGCGGTGCTGCCACGGGGCTGACAGGGCCTGAGCGCTTGGAAAACCGGCCGGGGAGCCGCTCCCTCCCCCCGCCCGAGACCCCAGTGACGGTCCCCGCGGAGGGGGCACCAGGCCCGGCCCCACCACTCACCGGCCAAACCGCTCCCCCCTCCGCACCGCCCCGCTCCGCGCCGTTTAAATGTCCCAGCGCCCCCACCGTCCACTTCCGGGTCAGAGGCGACCTACGGGCCGCGGCAGGGCCCAGAAGGCCTCAGGCGCGAAGCGCTGGGGTCCCACCGCTCTCTGGCGGGACGGGGCAGCCCCGGCCCGCGACTCCTCGCACCCCCGGGGCCAGGACAGGACCCCCGGGCGGCCTCGAGTGACACGGGGCGGGCCGTCACCCCATGGGTCCCTTTGTGCAGCGCCCGGACTGGGGATGGACCTCGGGAAGGGCCCTGTGAGGGAGGGACGGTGGGGATGGTGGGCAGGGTGTCCCGGGAGGGGACAGGGTGCCCCAGCCCCGCTCTCGGGAAGGGCCCCCGCAGGCAGGGCTGTGGGTCTCCACAGCCTGCCCAGGAGAAGGGGAGTCTCCAGGCAGGGTTGAGGCTGGACCTGGGCCCCTCCTTGGTCAGTCATGGAGGGTGGGAGGCCGCTCAGGCTGGGCCTTCTCCTGCGGGAGGCTGAGCCGGGGAACCTAATGGTGTCCCCATGGGGACAGGGTGCTGCGGGGAGGTGGGAGGTGCTGTCACCATAGTGGGGGCCCAACCCAGGCTGTCCCCAGCCTGCAAAGCTCGCAGACACCTTGGTCCCAGGGGTTTGCAGATTTCCCCCTTGCAGCCAGGGCCAGCTGAGGCCTCTCTGATGATTTGGTCAGGTTCACTGCCAGCATTTCTGCTTCAGCAAAAGTTTATAGCCAAATTGGTGAAAAAAGCATAGTTTAGCTGATTTCATATTGTAAAAAGCTGAGACTGGTATTCATAGAATCATAGAATGGTTTGGGTTGGAAGGGACCTTAAGGACCATCTCCACCCCCCCTGCCATGGGCAGGGACACCTCCCACTAGACCAGATTGCTCAAAGCCCCATCCAGCTTGGCCTTGAACACCTCCAGGGTTGGGGCGTATTGCCCCACTGGAAACTCTCAGAGCTTTGCAGGCACCTGTACCTCCCAAAGCCATGCAGGGAAGCCTCCTTCAAGACCTACGTGGCCTCACCTTCACTGCAGAGGAGAGCAGGCTCCCAGGCTCCTGTTCCCTAGCACTGGAGGTTGGCCACCAGGCAACCTACCGATCCTCCAGCACCCCCATGCCGCAACAGCCAAGTAATGACCAACTCACGGTGCTGAGCGGCAGTGGCCTGATCTCTGCCAGGATAAGTCAGAGCCTTCGTGTCAGAGGGTGACGTTAAAGCATGAGACCAGGGTCAGGAGCTGCGACTTTAACTCCCTGCTCTTTCTGTGGCTGCACACCTTCCACGAGGCTTTATAGTAGAGTCAGATCCAGGGTCTGTCAGGCTGGGAGTAGGTGGTTTGGTCACCTTGGTGTTACCTGCAAACTGAGGCTGGGTTTGCCAAAGAACTTCAGCCAGAAGAAAAACTGGAGAGCAATAAACTGGCCTCGTGACACCCCCAGTCACACCCATTTGAGCCGTCTGCCTGGAGTAGCCCCTCAGGGGGTGGAGGAAGAGTCCGAAGGGACTTGAGCTGGTGTCTCCAAAAGGGGCTCTGGTGGCGAAAGGCTCTGCTGAGTCTTCAGTTCAGCAGTAACTGGGTCTGAGCAGGCCATCTGTGCTGCCCCTTGACTTAGGGTGGGGAAGACACCTGCCCCACGGTGCTTGTTCCTCATTCTGCATCCTGCAGGTCAGCGTCCACAATGCCTGGCATCGGTCCCTCGAAAGACCATGAGGCCGCATCTTCTCAGTGTGTAGCATCACCTGTGGCTGCCAGCCCCTCCTAGACACAAACTGGCCCTGAGGCCATGCTCCCAGCCAGTGCTGCTGAGCCTCCACAAAGCCGTGGTGAGCTCTCTGAGATGGAGCTGCTGAAGGTGAAGCACCCCATGGTAGCCCTGGCACACACAGAGTGCTCCAGCTCTGGCCCTTAGGTTGGTTGAGGGAGCTGCCCTGAGAAAGCACCGGGCTTTTGCTGTGGGACCAAGGGCAGCAAACACAGACCTGCCTGTGCAGGGACAGTCACATCTCCCCGAGTGCCAGGGTGTCACTGGCAAAGGCAGTGTCTCATTCACATGAACCACAGAGAGCCACCAGGCTTTGTCTGTAATCTGCTGGCACTGCTGCCAGCTCATCAGCTGCCCCCACCCTGGCAGCTCTGGCCACCTCAAGGAGGGAAGCAAGGACTTGGTTCTGCCCTGGCACGGCTGGGTGGCAGTGAGCTGCTCCACGCCGGCCATGCAGCCACCGCATAGTCTGGATGGCAAGGAAGTGAGCAGCCTTCCTCCGTGCAAGCAGAGCCACCAGTCTCAGAGCAGCTGGTCCCCACTGGCCGCAAAGACAGAGGGTGGACTCTTTCCACTGGAGATGGCCCCAGGGAGAGTGTGGCCACGTGGTATCACCCTTTCAGTGGAAGGGTGCATATTCCCCTGCTTCCTCCTGCTCCCCCAGCTGCTGCTTAAGTGAAGCGGTTGGCATCTGCTCTCCTAAGGCACAACGGTGGCACCTCCCCAGCTGTGCAGGGCTGGCCCATGCCATGGCAAGGAGCTCACCCGCCTGGAAGAGCAGGAGATGGGTCAGGGGGGGACCCCGGCACCCCCAGCCCCGCTGCCTCCCTCCAAGTGCCAGCCAGGTGGGTGCAGCAGCTCCTCGCTGTGCCGCTGAGTCACACCATGTCTCTGCTCTTCTTCACCCCTGTGGGGATGAAGCCGAGCTTGGCCGGGCTCCCTCCTGCACCAGGTGGTGCCACCAGCTGCAGCAGCTTCAGCGTGCCCTGTTCCTTCCACAGGAGACAATAGAAATGGGGGAGGAAGTGGGAAGGATTTGGTGTTTGTTAGCACTGCTGCCGGCATTGGGGCCTGTGGTTTCACAGTGATATCATGCATGGCAAGAGGGATATAGCTCCACGGCTGGACGCCTCCATCGTTCTTGCCTCCTGCCTCCAGCTGGGCTCCTGCTGCACAAGGGGCTGCAAGCCCCAGCAGATGGGCAGAGCGTTTCTCAGCCCTCCTCTCCCGGTAGCAGCCGGGGATCTGGAAATCTGGGCTGGTCCATGGGGCAGAGCCTGCATTTTTGCTCCCTTTTGCTCTGCCCCATCACTGGCCGAGACAAACAAGAGATGCAGCAAATATGTGTTGCCCTTCCCGTGCCCTGGGGGCATGCAGCAGATCCCTGCATGGCTGGGACCAGCTGCATGCCCATCCTTCGCACCCTTTGAAAGAGGCCATGTGCAAATGTGGCAGCAAGCCGGTGCCTCATGCAGGATCTCACCAAATACAATCCCTCCCAGGGAAGGGCTGGGCTTCTTCAGTCTCACCTGTGGCTCCATCTTCCATCTACACCATCCTCGTGGCTGCTTAGCAGGAAGGAGCAGTCATTTCACTGCTGCTTCCATGGCGACACATGGGCTTTCCAAAAGGGAGCAGGTCCATGGGCAGATTTTTCCCCTGTGCTCTCGTTTCCTGGGGTCCTGTAGCAGCAAGCCCAGCCTGGTGTCTTGGCTTGCTTTTCCACAGCGCAGGATTATCTCACCATCTTCCCCCGGGCAGTAACTGGTAGCTGCTCCCCGACGTTGGAGGCTGGAACGTGTTGCGGCACCTCGGCCGAGGCGAGAGCACCGCATGGCTCCTTGGCCGGGAGCACCCCGCTTACGAAGGCTTTGGCTCCTCTACTTGCGGTTTCAGTGAGGAGTAAGGGCCCGCCCGGCGCTCGTTTACATCAGTGTTAATCAGGAGTGACTGGCCAAAGGGCTGGAGCCGCCCCGAGATGACTCAACGAGGGGAACCCTGGATGGGAGCAGAGTGCTTCCTCTGACACTTCTCTTCACTTCCCACAGCCCACCTGGCATGAACCTACACTGCACGTGGAAATGTTGCCCCTGCCAACCCAAATGTCACCTCTCGTTGATACTGAGTGTTTCAGGTTGCAGGCCACAGCCAGGGGGGTGGAGGGCAGCAGGGTGCTCTGTCTCTGCCTCCCTGCTGTTGTCCAGAGGATAGACCCACATGGCACAAGGATATGCCTCAAAGGCAGCGTGGGGCTGCGGGTTTGCTCTGGAGCCTCTGAGCACCCTTGGAAATGCCTCGATTGCAGCAGCAGCACCCAGAGTTGGGCCAGAGTCTCACTCGCTTTGACATTGCTCAGGCACTGGGAGCCGTCTGGGCACTTGGCCTAAGGACACAAGCCATGCTCGGGGGGGATAGAGGGGAGCGAGACAGATTTATTACCATAAATAAGCTAAAAAACATGTCTCTCCACAGTAGATACCCATCTCTAACTCTGTCACAACACATGTGGTCTTGCCCCACCCGTCCTTCAGCTTCTACAGTCTTCTCCTGAGCCCTCCATACTTCTGGTTGGGAAACACGCCACCCAAGATCAGGACTGATGGGTTCCCATCTCCTTCAGATGCGGCAACACCTAGAGGAACGCCTGCAGCTCGCCCCGGGCAGGAGCGAAGGTCTGGTTTGGCTGTGTTTGTCCAGCAAAGGGAGAACCAGACTCCAGCAAAGAGGGACAGGCAGCCAAAAAAGAGGTGAAGGAGGCAGCAGAGGAAAGAGGTGGGGTACCAGGATAGGACGTTGAAGCAGCAGGATTAGTGCCTTGCTGCTGATCTGGCTGGGGTCTCCTGGATACCTTTAAGTCTCTTCCACAGTAATCCTACCTGGTTATAATGGCCAAATTTCTTTTAAAACCCAGCCCTCTGTTTCCCTGCAGCCTTCTGCCCTGCCAGTGGTAGGACTGAGCCTCCCAGCAGTGCTTGAAGTGGTTTTGGATGACAACAAAGCTCCATGGGTCTCATCAGGAAACTTGGGCTGGGAGCTGCCCTGCACTACCAAGCTTGTGGGCAGTGGGGCCGGGGGACAGGGAGGACAGGGTGCACAGGACAGGGGATGTGCAGTGAGTTCAAGCCCCATCTGATGCTCCCAGGGAAGCAGAAAAGCCAGCTTTGAGGCAGGCAGGGACTAATGGTCCACACTGCTCTGTAGTCCCAGGGTTAGGGACTCACCCCACACACCCCCATCGCTGCCACCCCGACCCCCACCCCACACATGTGGGACAGGGTCAGAACAGCCCCCGCCGGGGCCACTTTGGAGCTGAGGGCCAGGTGAGGACAGCACGCCGAGGGTGAGCAGGAGGTGATGCTCCAGCGGAGACCGCGGGGCCAGCGGGCACGTCCCGGCAGCTCGGTGAAGGCGAGTGGTGGCTGCTGCCGGCCCTGCTGCCGGCTGGCAGGCGGAGTGGTGAATGAGAGCGTAACTTATCAGTATTACCTCATGTGAAAGCCCTGTGCCTTTGTATCTCAAGCAAACACCGGCCATTATACCCCAGCGGACCGGCATTGTTATTCTGTCTGGTTGCAAAAGGTTAGGGCTGTGGAGCCCCGCACGTCCACACCGACTGCCCGTGGGGTGGCAGCGGGGCCACCGTGACGCCCCGCAGCCGGCAGTGCTCCCCAGCCACAGAAACGGTGGCACTGGCTGTTCCCAGGCCCGGCCAAGGTCCAACCGGACCGTTATCCACTCCACAATGCTGCCCTGCTATCAGCGGCGCCGAAATCTGCCCCTTCCCTCGCCAGCCCCTTGCCCTGGCCAGACCCCCCCCCTGTGCTGCACAGGGAGTGCTGTGGGAGACAGCCAGACTCCCTCCCAAGAAGTAAAAAGAAGGGCAGAAAGCCCAAATTTGGCTTCAGCGGGATCACAGCCCTGGCAGGAGGTCAAGGGCTCAACTGTCAGCATCCCCAAGACCAGCATGGATTCGGCTCCCTGCATCCCAGCACTCCTCTGGGGTTTCCCACACCCAGGATGCTCCGGGGAAAGGTCCGGGAAACCCAAAGGCTTTGCCCCAAAGGACAGATGCCAAAAGGGACTTCCCACCACCTGGCACTGGGCTGCTCCTGGGAAGCCATCTCAGAGGGGCGTGGGGGTGTTCGGGGCTGGTGGAGGGGGCCACAAGGGAGCTGCTGACAGCATCTTCGAGGGTGACAGAGTTTCGCCCAGCCAAGCCAGGTGGAAGAGGCTCCTGCCAAGCCAGGGTGTGCGCTGCCGCCAGAGCTGCAGGGCTAGTGAGGACCTGCTCACCCAGCCCGGATGCGCACGTAGCACGTTAGGGCACAGACCTTCCCCGGGGCTGCATGGGGTGACGCAGTGTGGCATCCGGCTCCAGCACTGTGATGGGGTCCCTCCTGGGTACAGGCTGGGGGTCCATCCCCGCTGATGGATCCCTGCCCGGGATCTGCACAAGGCACAGCCCCCTGTGGGGACAAATGTAGTGATGATAACTCATCATTTGGCTTTTCCGGGCCATCACCCCTTTGGGCAGTACCTCTTCCCAAAGAGATGCTCAGCACCAAAACGAACAGCTGGGGCTGATGTTGGGACCTCCAGGCTGTGGTTGAAATGATGCCAGACCCCCATTTCTGGGGGGAAGGTGTCTGAGAAATGGAGGACAAAAGCAACTGTGGCATTTAGTTTGGAAAATCCCAATGACCTGCCCCTACGTTAGCTGCAGAGCCAAGGCTGCTGGCAGCTGGAGGCGATGCAATTCATATCCTCTGAGGACTGACACAGCGTGGACTCACCCGTGCGTTAGAATCGTTTTGTTTTCTCAATGTTCAAGAAAAATCTTGAGACGTCGTGTTCCTGCTCCCGCCAGCCCGGCGAGGCAGCCCAGCCCCAGAGCGTGGCCATCCCAGAGCTGCCCCGCAGAAGAGAAACACCCAGAAAGTCAGGAGGAGACTGGAGCATCCCAGGGAGCCCAGGGAAAATGGCAAACCCCAAAAGGCAAACCCCAAAGCAAGCCCCCGGGGGGAAAACACAGCGTGCCCACCAGGATGCCAGCACTTGGCTAGCAAAGACCCGGGAGTCTCTACCTGGAGCTTTCCCTTATCTCCTTGCCCTGCTGCCCTGGAAGGTTCGGGAAGGGGCATCTGCAGTCCTGTCCCCACCTGACCCATCAGGGTGGTTCTGTGGGGCCTCTCCCCACCACGGTCCCAGTTTGGGAAGAGGGGATGTTGGCTTTGTGTGTGTCCTGGGCCAGAGCCCTCCTCCAGACCCAAAGAAGACAGGGGAAAATGTAAAATTGTGTAGTGTTTCCTGTAATGCCTCAGTCAGCAGCAACATCCAAAATAAACACTAGGGATGTTCAAACAGGCCAAAAGCTCCATCAGAGTTTCAGATGCAGAGTCCCAGAGGTGAAACAGGTACTGGTGCTGCTGCAGTGCCTGAGGAGCATCGCACCCAGGCATGCAGGGCCACCCCCCATGACAGCCTGGTGGCTGCCCTAGCCGTGGGGCTGTTGGTGGCCACATCTGAGCCCCTCCCCAGCCAGTGCTCCTGCCCTCAGGGGCTATAGGGCTATTCTCCAGAAAAGCTTGCTTCAAAGCATCCTCAGGAGGCGCATCACCTGCCATCCTGCCACAGAGGTGGGACCAGAGGGTCCCCTGCCACTGCATGTGCAGGTGTGTGCTCATTCGTCCCTGCAGTCAAAATTGAAATCCACCCCAAAACTCCCTCTTGATGAGCCTGCTATCACCAGACCCCTAGAGAGGTACTATAAAACTTGTAAAAAAAACCCATAAACTGTAAAAACCTCCCATTGTGTCATCTCAAACCCTCAGTGGCAAACACCAGTGCACATCTTGTTTCTGGGGACTGGTAGTTGGTTGTTGCACCGGAGGGGAATTAGCTCCTCCATCCTTGTACCTCCTCCATCCTTGTACCTGCTCCGCTCCCCTGACCCTGCCCCAGGCGGGTACCGGGCAATGTGGGCAGGATAAGCCGAGAGCAGCAATGTTTTGGGGCTTGTTCCAAAGCCACCAAGGGGCTTTGGGATCATGCTTGACCAATAGCTCCTTGGGTTGGCCACTGGTTGCGGGAAAACAGCTGCTTTAGCATCTCCATCGCATGCACACAGCCTTCTGATGTCTCTTTTTGCAAAGGGACAACCGGCCCTCACGCGGCATCAGCTGGAAATCCTCACACTACAGTTATCTATCGCTCTGTCGGGAAATGCTCCCTGGCCCATGGCAGCAGAAGAGACATAAATCTGGGCAGCGATTTCCCCAAATCAATAAAGAAACACACTCCCTAATGAAGAGTGAGTGGAAGAAAAAGAGGATAGATAGCTGTTTGTTTGCTGCTGCGGTGGCATGGCTTTCTTCAAGCTGGAGTCCCTGTTTCTGTCCTGTAAACCTCCTCGGAGTCATCCTCTGGAAGGTGCCCGAAACCTGGCTCCCGACTTCAGCCGAGAGAGCCGGGTCCCCCGCAGGACCCAGCCTCACCCGCAGGCATCGCTCACCCCTTCCTTGTGATGGGGCAGAAACACCCCGTGCTGCTGTCACACGTACCCCCATGACCCATCTCCTCCCACCCTCCAAATCTGGTCACTGGCACTGGTCACACTTTGATGAATCCCTCTCCATTCTCAGGCACTGGGACCTGTGTGTTCTCTCACACATGCACCCGCTCCGCTCCTTTCCCTGCTCCCTACACACCAACAGTCCCCTTGACTCCCCCTACTCAGGGGTCACCCCTACTTTGATAAGACTTGTCTGAATCTTGCCATTTTTAGCCCTACAGCAGTGATGTTCTCTGCTTTTGGGCATTTTCCAGCACGTGCAGCTTCCCACCCCACCGCAGGAGCAGGGCTTTCCAGAGAGCAGGATACGTCCTGGTTTTGGGTGATGCCCAGCAGGACCCAAAGGGGTGAGAGGCTCGAATCTGGGCTGGATGGAGCCAGCATCGCTGCCACCACTCTGCACAGCCCTTAGCCTGCTGTCACACAGGAAAGGGCACTGGAGACGTTATGTGACATGAAGAACAGTCAAAAACGGATTTTCATGCCTTTCTTAGTTGACCCAGAGCCACCCTCTCACCAAACGCTCTGCAGCCCATCTGCCCATAACCCCTGGTTGAACACTGGTGTTCCTCGGGACATCCCAGCCCTGGAGCCCCTCTCTCCCCCCAGCTCTGTTTGGGCCCCTGGGTGCGATGGGGAGGGGTGTCTCACCCTCCAGCCCACCCCACGGGTCTGCATCCCTCCTTGTCCCCCTGTGCAGGATCCTCTTTGCTCTCCAGCCCCCAGGTGAAGCCCCCAGTGAGTGCAGCCCTCTCTGCCCCATGGCTCCCAGCTTCCACACGTGCCCCGAGTCTGCTGGTTCTCAGCCTGTGTGACCATCCTGCAGGGCGGTGGGCTAACAAAGGCACATCCCTTCAAGGGTTAAAAGCTTTCAGCCCCCCCATCCCATGAAGCAAAAGGGTTGCATGCTCTTAACCCCTTCCTGCCTACCTCTTCTACCCCCTCTGAGCTTTTGCCACCTCAGTGATCCGATCTGGTTTGAGTTAAGGGAAAGCCCGGCTCTGACTCCAGCGACTTTCAGCAGAAAAAGCAGGGTAATTTGAATAACAAGACTAATTGGATTTATAAAACACAGCCCCCCTCCTTCTCCTCTCTATTCCCCCCCCAAACCCGAGGCTCTGCACAGTGTGACAAAGAAAACACGCTAATGAAAACCACGCTGGTGAAAGCCAAGGGTGCAGGACGAGCCTCCTGCGGGCAGGCGCTGGCTGAGACCTGACCGCATTGTGGCATTTGTGGTGACGCTCTCATACTCCGGGGCGAGGGGCTGGTGGAGGAGCCCTGATACGGCTCCCGACCCCACGTGTGCGGGGTGCAGGTGACAAGCAAGGCAGCCCTTCCTCCCCACCTGTGACATTTCCCCCCCAGCCGTCCAGCCCATCTCTTTCCCCATCTCGGGTCCCCTCGGGAGAAGCCACAGGGCAGAGCTGCCCGCAGCATCATCCAGCACAACCAGGACGGTGACAGCAGGACCCTGTGTCGGCTGCCGTGCTGCTGGTGGCCTCGGGCACCCCGACAGCCCCAGGTTGTGGAGACCCAGGGCTCAGCTCCCCACTGCTCCCCTTTCCCCTGCACAAGCCCTGCCGAAGTGGGTAGTGCTGCAGAGCCCCCCCGTCTCTTTGCACCCCAGGGAGTCTGGATGTCACATCTCAGCATGCTTTAGGGGGGACGAGAGCTGAACCCCAAGAAAAGGGGCCCCTCTCTGCTCCTTGCCTGCACCCACGGCTCCCTGGCATCCGGGGCCGGCTCTAATCCCGACTCCATCGCCTCGCTCTGCCTGAACGCAGACAAATGCCCAAGCACAACTTTACACTCCAAAAAGTCCAAGTTGTCTCCACCTGGCAGGCATGATGGAAAAACCACCGAGACCTTCTCCTTCCAGCTCCTGTTCACATGGAGCTGAAAAGCCAATCTCCTTTGAAGTGTCCCGTGCCCAGTAGCCTGGGCTGTGGAGGAGGAAACATCTCCCCACTCCCGAGCAGGGAAACCACGGACCCCCAGAGAGCCATGGCCCCCCAGCAGGGGCAGCTCCACAGGGATGTGGGGAGCAGCAGAGCCCAGAAAGACCAAGAAAGGGAGCAGGAGGAA
This sequence comes from Anarhynchus alexandrinus, assembly GCA_008711295.1. Taxonomy (NCBI): domain Eukaryota; kingdom Metazoa; phylum Chordata; class Aves; order Charadriiformes; family Charadriidae; genus Anarhynchus; species Anarhynchus alexandrinus. The sequence continues at coordinate 1,402,997 of VUYV01000074.1, forward strand.
GGGACCAGCCTGGAGCTGACCCCGGGGAGAGGGAAAAGAGCAGAGGGCATTTCCCTGGTTCCAGGGAAGGGATTAGGGTGCAAATCCAACCTGGTGCAACCCATCTCTGCATGCTTCTGCAAGGGGGGTGGTGCCGTGCCTCTGCCCTGATCCCAGTAAAAGCATTACCCCCACTGCCCGGGGTGCCAGGGGTAGTGCCCAGCTCCATTGCCAAAAAGCAACCGGAGCCCCAGAGCTGCCCGGTGCTGGGCACAGCAGCAGCAGCAGCAGCAGCACAAATCCTGCCCTCCCGGCTGCTGGAGGGGAAGGTGGAAGGCAGGGGGGAGCACTTACTGGGCCCCCAGAGCCCCTGTGAGCTGCTGGGGTAAATCCCAGGATTACATCCCTCTCCTGCACCCTCCAGCTCCAGGAGCAGGTCAGAAGATGGCAGGTTGCACAGCCCTGCGGTGGGTCAGCCCTTGGGGTCCTGTCCCCAGCAGGTACCCTGTGACACTGACTGTGTTGAGGTTGTCCCCACGGTGTATGAAAAGCCCCAGAGCCAGGGCCAGGGACATCATCCAGTCCCCCCAGGAGACATGAGGGTACAGGTCCCCCCCTCCAAGCTGAGGGACCCACCTGAGCGCCCTCAAGCAGCACCACTGCCCCCTGCATCCCCCTGTGTCCCCAGCATCCCTGCCAGGGGTGGCAGTGCCCCCCCTCCTGCCAAGCAGGGACCTGGGAGTGAAGTTGGGAGACAGACAGGTTCTGATTTAATCCTGGATGTGAAAATGAAGAGCTTTTTGTGCTCATTCCTGTCTTTTGGACTTAACCCCCCACCGGGACCCTCCTGCAGCCTGCGACAGCCACCCCGGGCTGGCTGTGTTCTTCCGAGGGGGGGTCACTGGGGAAGTGGAGGGGGCGCAGTGGGACCGTGGGGCAGCCAGACAAGGGGAGGGCAGACAGCCCGCAGGGGGGTCCGGGGGTGGTTGGCG
>VUYV01000074.1:1404175-1489843 GCA_008711295.1 Anarhynchus alexandrinus
CTCCCCCCCCCGGCCCCCCTCTCGCTCGGCCTCGCAGGATGCAGATCTCACCCTTGCTGGCTGGTGGACTTTTACTCGCTCTGCTCTCCGTCAGGCTGGAGGCGAAACCGGCGTCTCAGCTCCCACAGAAGGTACGGCTGGAGCCGCCTCCCGGCTCTCCCCCGTCTCCCCGTCCCGCCGGGGGTCCCTAAGGGCACAAGGGGCGGGGGGTGACTTCGGGGTGGCAGAGTCAGTGCAAAGCGGGGTCCCCGTTCCCCATGGGCTTTTTAGGTGCTAGAGGACCCCCCCTGCTTCTCCAGCCTGTCCCAGGCGTGCGCGTCCCAGGGATGTCAGCCCCAAAGCAGGAGGTGGAGGGAGATGCTGTGTGCCCCGTATCCTGCAGGATGGGGGCCGGGGAGGGTGGCAGTCTGTTCCCCAGTGTCACCCCCTCTGTGCCGGGCACTGGGGAAGGGGAGCAGAGCTGGAGCGGGGCGGGCAGCAGGTGCACGGCGGGCAGGGTGTGAGGCCAGAGCCCTCCAGGCAGCCATTCCCAAAACGGGGGGGCAACAGCGGCACCCCAAATGGGGGTGCCCCAGGGAGATGAGTGTCCCGGGATGCTGAGGAGGAGGGATGCACTGGAGGCCACTGACACTGGGTGGCACTGCCCCAGGGGCCGGGCACAGAGACAGGGACACGGAGTGAGGGGTGTCCCAGGACAGCAGTGGGACAGAACTGGGGGTTTCCCTGTGAAGACCCGGGGTGCAGAGAAAGGGGTGATATGGGGGAAGCTGGGGAGATGAATGGGGGTGAGCAACCCCAGGGTTTGGCGGGCAGCAGCCCCGAGCAGGAAGAAAGATGAGGGGACCCTGGCAGATGGGGGACAGCAGTAAGGAAGGGGGTGTGACCCCCGTAATTGTGGGTCAGAATTGGAGATGTGGGGGGACCCAGAGAGCATTAACTGGGGGGGGGATGGAGGGGCAGTGGGAAAGGGGAGCCTTGATCATCACACTGCTGCTGGGGATGCTCTGCAGAGCAGGGGTGCAGGGAGGGCTGCTCAGAGTGGTGTCACCCCCCTCCTGGAGCTGGGTTGGGGGATAGGACCCCCCCATAATCTGAAGGGGCCTGAAAGCTGGCAGGGGATGCAGTGACCCCCATTGGGGGGGGGTGTCCAGTGACCATTGGGGTCACTGCATCCCCTGCCAGCTTTCAGGCCCCTTCAGATTGGAGGGGGCAGGTAGTGTGTGTGTGTGTGTGCAGTGACAGCAGCACGGCGCGGGGGTGCAGCAGCACCAGCCCTGTTTTGGGGGGGATGCAGTGACCCCAGCCGGAGGACACACACACGTAGTGACCGGGGCTGGGGGGGAGGTGAGGGGGAGTGGAGGAAGGCACCGCTACGGTGTGGGGCAGGGGGATGCTCCGACCCCAGGGCAGGGAGCAGAGATTTGGGGAGGGGGCGGGGAGGATGCCCTGGGCACTGTCCCGGGGTGATGGGCTGCACTGATGGGGTGGAGGGGGTGCGTGTATGCATAGACCCCAATTCCGAGTATGCAGCGCCGGGGCGGGGGGGGGAGATACACCGACCCCGCTGCGGGTCACTACCGGAGGGGGGTCCCCAAACCCCGATGCGGGGGGGATGGGGGTGTCTGTGCTGAGGGGGGCGGCGGCGCTCTNCGGGTCGGGCCCGCGGGAGGCGCGGGAGGCGCGGGCGGAGTCGCGGCCGCGGGCGGGCTGGGCTCGGCTGCTGCAGGACCCGCCGGGCCGCCGCCATAAGGGTCTCCATAAGAAGGGCTTGGGCAAAGGCTGCTTCGGCCTCAAGCTGGACCGCATCGGCGCCATGAGCGGCCTCGGCTGCTGAGGGACCCCTGGCGGTGGGGGTGCGGGGCGGGATGGGGGGTTTGGGGGGGGTCCCGGCTGTGCTGCCCTTCCGTACGCTGCCGGGTGGGAGACGGCACCGGGCGGAATTGCAGGCAGTTATCCCGCCGAGCCATCGGCAAAGCCTGGTGTGTAAAGAGGAGGACCCCCAAATTGGCTTTAATTGCACTCCCACCCTTCCAGCCACCCTCCTGCGGCCCCGCTGCCGTGTCTGCCCCTGCAGAAGGATCGGGGACTCCGGACGTAGCTCAGGATAGATTCCCCGAGGGTGACCCAGACACACAGGCTCTGGGGAGGATGCAGAAGGAGCTCTGGTGTAGCCTTACGTTCCCAGTTGCTCTGAGCACCCTACGCTTGACAGGTGACCTATGGCCATGTCTCAGGAGGGCAGGGTACCCCCCACCTGCCTGTGGTGGGAAGATTAGTGAGGCACCTGGCTCAGCTGTGCTCCGATTAATTTAGTTGAAGGGAAAACAAGATGCAAGTTCCCCACAGGTATCTCTGAGTTGTGGTGACAGACAAGGGTAGCAATTCCTAACCCGGGCTTTGCATCTGAGAAAGTTGCGGGAAGCTGTGAGAAGTTCTTCCCACAGCGCTGCACGGCCATGGTGCTGAGGGACCCATGGGCAAGAGCAGCATCGCTTTCCCACAGTGACCGGTTTGGGAGAAGCACGGCAGCTCCTCCCCTGCCAGCCCTCCCCAAGGGTGTGTGGGGGGAGTGAGGCACCACCCTGGCCAGGTCCCAGCAGGTCGCACGCAGATGAACTCACACCTGGGGGAGAACTTGCCCGCTTCAGCCCAGGCCACTCTTCTTCCCCCAGCACGGCACTGTCCCACGCAAAGGGATGTGCCTTGGTCCTGCAGTAACATAATCAGGCACAGAGGGGACTGCATCCAGTCAGTCTGCTGCACTGCAGAGCAATGGGAAGAGCGGTTGCCTGCAGGACAGCAGTGCTGGTCCATGGCCCGGCCCAGAGGGATGGGTGCTGCTCCTCTGCTCCCTCGTGTAGCGGCTCCTCGGTATTCCCAAGGAATCACCCAGCTCAAGGCTCTGAGAAGCGCACACAGGTTGTGCAGCCAGCTCGCACCCATCCTCTCTTGTGAAATTCTCATCAGGAAAAAAGATTTCTGCTCGACCTAGGACCAAGAGGAGCAGCACACTCCCCTCCGCCTCTCCCCTAAATACCAGATAACCAGGAAGCAAAGGGTGAGCTGCTTCCTCGCTTTAGCATGAGCAAAAAGCTCAGAGAGGTTTTCTGTTGACTTCAGCATCCCCCAGCCCCATGCCAGGATTATTCTCGCCAGGGTTTCAGCTTGGGATGGATAAGGGGTGTTGTATGGCAAGTACTAACAGGCACTTTGTTCTCGTTCCTCACAGGGCTTTGAATCCATAGTCCATTTTCTCCTACCGTGGCCAGGCAGGGCCATCCCCCAGGCAACGCCTAGAAGAGCAGAGACCCTCCCCAGAACGGACAAAAGATGTGGCTGTGTTTTTCTTTTTGGTACGAGGAGTCATGGCACCAGCTGTTTTGGTTTTGTTATTTTTTTAAAAAGTGCTCTCTATCTTATATATATTATATATACAAACACTCACCAAGACAAGGGACAGTGCTTTTCCAGAGACTGATGAAGCCAGCTGTGTAACGTTGCTGTTTGTAAATTCATGTCATGCATAAATGTATTTATGTTGTAAAGCTATTTATATATTGTTTATAAAGAGATATTTATAAAAAAATTATTTATGTAACTAAATGAAAAGTCAAGCATTGTAACATTTTTTGTCCTAAGTAGTTGAAAAACTTAAAAAAAAAAATCATTCCATGTGGCATTTTGTAACCTGTCTTTATTTATCAAATTCACATACAATTTAAATGTCAGATTCATTGATTTTAACAGAGTTAAAGAAGAAATTGTTCAGATGTTTTAGAAGTCAGGAGCGAGAGAAAGGCCAGCCGATATTTTAAGCTTTGATCCCGAATGCAAAAGTAAACTTGCACCCAATCCTGCGATGCTCTGATGGACGGAATCCTGCCCGGCGCTGTGTGCAGCTGCAAGCCCCTGCAGAACCCAACCGAGCTCCCTGCCAGAGCACGCAGCCTCGGGCAACTCATCTATCGCCCAGGTCCTGAATGGCACCCCTGGAAATAAGCCCATCATGTTGAAGACCCTTGACCCAACCCGGATTGATAGATAGCAGTGCCACAAGAGCAGCATTTGGCCTAGACGCCTTTTAACCGCTTCCAGTCTGCAGGTTTGGGTCCGAATTTCATCCTGTAAATAAAGCTGTATCACTGGGCGCTGTACGGAGATGCAGTCCCCCCCCGACGGCAACAAAGAGACCGCGCTGGACCTGGCCCCCGGCTGCGCCAGTGGGAACAGAGCTTTATGCCGGAGGCGCTGTTATTCTAGGATCCAGCAGCTCACCAAGTATCTTGTTGATATTCCCATTCGCCAAACCTTCGCCTCTAAGCTGTAAAGTCCCTTCCTCCAGCAGAGATTTATTTAACTGGGACAATACATAGACAGACCAAAATATACCGAGGGCTGCCTGGTAAGGATTCACGGACACAGCTGTTGCTACAGCTTCTTGCTATGTAAAGTGCATGAAATAAATCGTTAAAATGACTCGGAGCTCTAAAGGAAAACAGCAAGCGAGGGGGCGGGGAGCGCAGCAAACACACAAACTCCTGCATGAAGGCTCTTTGGTCTCATTCTTCAAAGAGGCCTTAGAAAAAAGGAAAAAAAAAAAAAAGGGGGGAAAAAAAAAAAGCGTGGCAGGCACCCACCCCAGCCGTGACGGGAGTCACAAATTATGCCCTGACCATTGTAGCGGGCTGGGAAACAACGAGCATTATGTTCTGCTGGGCTCCGGTGCCTAGGACAGGGCAAAAAGAAAGTCACCAAGACCTAGAGGCAGAGAGATCCTTTTCCTTAGCAACCACCAGGAAACCATAGAAACCTCCAGCCAGATTCTCCCCAACTATTAGAGAACATTAGGTTTATAGAACAAGAGGATTCATCCAGACACCTGACAGCTCAATCATCAGGTTAGGAGCATGTCTGTGATGTTTCTAGCCTCATATGAGCAAAGCCTCCGTCAGAGCCAGGTACCCACCTCGTGGTGCCCAGAGTCCAGCCGGACAGGGAGCAGCAGCTGATGGACCACGTAAGATGTTACCTACGGGGAACAAAATCAAGACCCTGGGAGGGCAGGCTGGGAGGGAGGGAGGCAGGATGGACAGCCAGCAGCTCAGTGCCCTGCCTTGGAGTCAGCTAGAGCCCTCCAGAGATGTCCATAGGTAACAACCGCCACAGTCAGGGCTCTGTAAGGCAAATACACAACCGGTGAAGGTGATCCTACCAGCCCTGCACACCTTGACAGGGAAGGAGGGGCTGTGCCAAGAGCTCCTAAGAGATGCCCATCAGAGGGGACTGTCCACTCTCAGCCAGCAAACCAAAGGGACAATAAGGAATCACTTACTATGCAGACCTTGCACACCAGGTCTGAACAGTGGTGTAAGAAGATAGTACTGCGGGTCCCCCTCAGGGTCCTGGTCCTTGAGCATGAAGCCAGAGTAGTGACCGTATCAGAGTGCCAGGCTGGGACCAAGGTGGGGCCAATTCCCCTTCCAGCTTTGTTTCTTTGCTGGAGAGCCAAAGCTGGAATAAAACCATCTGCCTGGTGACAGAGGGCCTCTCCTCAACAGAGCAGAGGGAACTTGGTCTCAGGAATTCAGTCGCCAATATGTGACAACTTATGTGAGGCATGACCTGAGCTCAGATCGGGGAGATCTCAGAGATCACAGCCTGGGGTCACATACAGTCTGGATTCCCATGTCTCCTCTGCAGCGTAGTCCGAGGGGAAAAGCACAGCCCCACAGCACGGGTTCCTTCCATCCACTGGGCTTCCTGGAAAAAAACAAGCCCAAGGAAAAGGACAAAGCTGCATGGGAAAAGCACACTAGTTAGGCAGAAGAACAGCAATCCGAGCGAGAGCTCCCTGTGCAGAGAGAGCGGATGAACAGCTTGGGTCCTCACTTGGCTGCTCCCGCTCTGACCAGGGATAAGTCACTCTGTCCCTCAGCATGCCGCTTTCCCACCTGCAGGACGGGAATATTGTGCCCACGTGGGGGTGTGAGCTGATGTGCAAGAGAGAAGGCAGCACTCGGGGGTGAAAGAGCACTTGGGAAAACTTTCAGATCCACTCCACTTTAGCACCCATGCAGCACAGCCAGACCGGTGGGTCTGACCAGCAGACAGTGGCGTTGCGAGTAGAAGTTAGTTTTCAGAGCACTGACAAGCACCTTTCCCGGTTTGGCGGACAGGCCAGAATGGGAAACGGAAACGGCTCATTAGAGCACAGCACGCACCTGATAAGGCCACAACTGGGTCTCCCTGACAGGGGCGCAGTAGGAAACAAGGCCAGCAGGAAAGAGAGGGGCCACAGGAATCTAATTAAGAGGGGAGGAGGCGTCACGTGCAGCAGAAACAAATTGATCTCACGTCACTGCCTCCTTTGTGGGCCAGCTAGGTCAAATCCTCATGACATCCAGTAAAAGCATCCAGGGCCAGCACTGGAAAACTCCCTCGCCACATCCCAGCCTGGAGACAGCATAACTGAGCAGCAAGAGCTGGATGCAAGCTGCAGCCTCAGGGGGGTGGCATCTGACATCTCAAGGGTGGGCTCAGGGAATGGCATTTAGCAGAGGTGTATACACACACCTGGAAGTGCAGGTGGCAGGAGTCCCAAACTCCTCTGTCCCTACTCAGGTCAGACTAGCACCCACAGGACCTACACGTTACCTGCGCTACCAGCTGAACGAGCAGTAGCCACATTCAGCTTCCAAGTGGGAGCGCTTGTGACACAACATAGGAACAGCCTTGATTTCCCCTCTCCAGGAGGTATTCCTAGCACGAGATGAGCCACAGGCCCACAGCCTGAAAAAAGCACACTGCTCTCTCGTGAAGAAGGACAAGAGCTCTCTCCAGCACTTTTGTACAAGAGCCTTGCAAAGCCCAAACAGGCCAGAGCAGACCTTGGAGCTCCCATAGCAGGGACAGAGTTGCCCTCTAACACGTGGGAAATCAGTTCTGTTCCCTTAGCCCGCATTGCATGTTTTTCCCTGGTACCATTAATGCAGCTTTTCCAAGGCATTTATTGCTGAAGAGTTACAAAGCCCCGCTCAGGTGACAGCAAATCCCAAACCAATGAAGAAAAATAAAAGCCCAAAGCCCCAGAGCAGGAGAGCAGTGGAATTTTCCAGCTGGAAAGGGACTTGAGGCATTGAGCAGGGACTGCCGGGGGCAGCAGCACACATGCCCCTGCCACTTGCTCTAGGACTTCTCCAAGCATGGGCTGCTTCCCTCAGAATGTCGAAAAACAAAGGCAAGGGATCACAGGGCAGCTTCCAGAGGGAGCCTGCGCTTGACACAAGCGCGAGTCGAAAACAAGAAGGGAATTGAATCCAGGCCCCTTCCTGTCAGTCAGCAACTAACCTTGTCAGAAGGGATGGCAGCACTAACCGAATCAGGCAATTCATTAGGTTGGGGCACACAGCAAAAGCCCACGCTCTGGAGCAGAACTACAGTGAAAATCCAGGGTAATGAGTTGCAAACTGCCTTTGTAAATGACACTTCTGCAGCGACTCTGGCAGGCTGGGAAAAGAACTAATAGGAAAATCATTAGGTAGCATCCCTTTGATATTGTTGAAAACGGCACAGGCTATTTTTCCTGCCCCCTCCATAATTAACCTGGCATATTTCCCATAATACTCCAAGCTGATATTCCCACGGTGGGCCACCTTATTTGCATCGGGGAAAAGAAGAGTATGGTACACAGGAGAAGATGACTTTTCTAGAAAAGCTTAAAAAGCTTTAAGATTCCCCCCTTCTGTACACACGCATCTTCTTCAATTCCATCAGCAATGAACCTCTGCCCAGCCAGGAGACCAAAGCGCTTCACAAACCTCTGTCACAAAGTCAGCACGTAAGAGAAAGGCTGTCCTGGGAAACAGCTGCAGAGGAGCTGATTTGCCCAAGGTTGCTTTCTGCAGCTGTAGCAGAGCTGGAACAGGACACAGCTCTGCGCTTTGCCCCTTATTTGTAGCACTGTCCTTGTCCTTGATTTCCATTACGCTAAACCAGGCAACAGCCTGCGCCTCCCTAGATGCAGAACAGCTCTGAGGAGCAATGCCTACCCACCTGGCTTGTCTGCCAGCAAGGAGAGGTGTCATCTCACAGTCATGATGTAAAAGGAATAGCATCACAGCTGGCAGGTGATCCTGTAGGAACTGGTGCTCTCTAATAGCTGCGAAGGTGACAATGAAACACCAAGACGTTACTTATTGCATCAGCGCAAATCAGCATTAGGACTGCGTTGATCATGAGACAGCAACTGTAATATTGGGGCTGGTGATATAAACAACATCTTCAGGAAGAGTCTCGAGGGCTAGACGGCACGACTTCCAAACTTCATACCCACAAAGATACAATCCTACAGCCAGAGAAGCTCAAAATACTCGCAAAAAAGGCCGATCTCTGATGGAGCAAGGCTTCACTTACCCATCACAATCAGCTTTTCTGGAAACACAGAGGTATCATGTGTGCACGAGCATTTGAAAAATGCTCTAACGATACTGAGATTCACAAGCCTCTATAGGAGACCTGGAGCTGTGGAAGGGTGTCCTACCTTCTACTAAAATTACACCAAGCCATGACTTGGTGTAATTTTTCACACTCTCTGGCGAAATACACATTTCAGGACTGTTAAATGACCTTATGGCATCCGTTACTACCTAGAATTTCCAGTGTGCACGTTCATTCCCTAGAGCGAGGACATCTTCTCTTCTTCTTGACAGGAAAAAGCCATGGTCACAGCTATCACACTTATGCGATTTGCAACCTGTAACAAATACATCAGGGCATCTCGTGAGGTCTATGCACTGTGGGAAAAAAAAAGTGTGCGTGCCTGTGTATTTGGAGACAGGGGGCAAAGTCCTGCTCTGCCTAATCCTTTGCCCGATTCACTAATCAGAGGTGGGGGTACCACCACAGCGCCACTAAGAAGCAGGGTGGAGCCTAGGCTAGGGGGTAAATACACACTCTGCTTACAGTACACCTCTCCAGCTTCAATTACTTACCTCTGGTAGCTCTGTGGTAGGGCCAAACTTGATGAAATATCAGCAAAATGTCAACAATCCCTGAGAGACACCGACCTTCGCCATGGAGCAGAGTGAAACAATGACATATTTCTAAAAACTCTGCCGAGAAATTCAATCAGACTGTCAGGTTAAAATTCCATAATAAAAATACAAGGTTGAGGTTACAAGTAGGAACTGAGATCGCTCTAAACTTTAATTTACCTTTCTTGATGCCTCTGGGTTACTCTCTCAGATCACACACAAATAAGCCAGACAGTTTCACTTTTTGGTTCCCCTGCATTAGGTCAGATGCTACAGAGGACTTACTGGGGAAAAAACAACAGTATTGGAGTAAGTGCCAGAGATCTGGCTAGCTGGTTCTATATACTCGTGGGGCAGGTTCTTTAATTTCTCCACTTCCCCGTTATTTGGAATAATAAAGAGCAATGTTATTTCTCTCCATTGCAAAGTTTGCAACAGGTTCAGATACTGAAGTAACAAACAGCAGCACCAACACACCTAGGAATGCATAAGTTTTGACTGTTTTACCCCAGCAGGAGGTGGGCTTTATTTGGTTTTCAAAATCAGCGGCCTCTCTAAACAGCTTAGATGCACTCATGTAAACCTGTGCAGAACTGAAAGTTTAGGAAAAGTCTGATTTACCCATGTGATTTGTTATGTTCTAATACAGCTATCAAAGTTGATGGCACTCTCACTTCTGCCTCCCCTGCAATTAATAAGTCCCACTTCCTTTGTGTGCACATGGACCAATGCATTTTCCCCTCATAGGATAAGTAGAACACTAAAAACATAGACCAAAACACCGACTGGTTTTTGTATCATTTTCTATGCTCCCAGAAACAGAAAGCTGTTCAGCAAAATTCACTTTGCAGGGCTGGTGGGAGAATGGCCATCTCTTATCACCACTCTTTTGTATGGGAAGAAAAGCTTCACTTTTCCCAGCTTCACCCTGGAGAGCAGCTCTGCAGGTCCTACTCCTGTAGCCAATCCATGGAGAGAGACCTGCAAGCCTGCGTGCAGCTCCACAAGCACCCATGGGATTTCAGAAGTTTACACAAGAAAGATTGCGGGACAGGTCTCAAATCTGGACACAGAAGGGTCTGTCAGCATCACTGATTTTCCCTCCTGCTCTCAACAGAAGACTAAGCTAACATTCAACTTATCTAAGGAGATGAGAAGGGAAGTAAAAGAACAATAGATTTCGAGCCAAAACTTTTTTTCTGTAAAAAGATTGACATCAGTATTGCTTTATCATGTTGCAGAATTGCCTGATGTTAGCTGGTATCAACTGAGTCACAGCAGGAATGCCAGGGACATTTGTTAGCATGAGGCACAGCTTTAGGGCTAGGGCAGTCTACCAGCACTGCAATCAGCTGAGATCCTCTCTTCCATTTTCCAGCTCAGTGCTCAATTCCATATTAAACAAGCACTAGTACAAGTGGAGCTGCAGAAAACTAAGCTAGACAATAAAGCCCTGAAGAGCAGAGGGAAGGCAGCTCCATCTACTTTTGTCTCCCTCTGGGTGGAAGAGGCAAACAGAAGTTCAATAGCTCAAACTCTGTCCTGCTGCAATCTTGAAGCAAGCTGCAGCTGGAGCAGCCCATTGCTGTCATAAAATAAAGTAGGGCAGGATGCTCTCCCCACATCAGGGAGCAGTGTCCAGCAGTGCTCAGACAAGCTGCGTTAGCTGCCTCCAGCAGGCACATGCAATACATGGGAGTTTGCATCAAATCCACCTCTGCTTCCACCTCCCTCTTGCCCCCATAGCACAATTAAGCTCCCCAGGCACTCCCCGCTCAAAACTGTCTACAATTCAGCCCCCACCAGCCCCTAATTCACACAACTCTGCTCCGAGCTGCTGACCTCCCTGCAGCCACAGGAAGCCAATGCAGCCTTTATCTGTTGTCCTTCTCAAACAGCATAGCACCTCCTGCATCCTTCCCTGTTAACAACTATGCCTTCTGCTTCATTCCTGGAATAGCTTCTAACTCTTTCCTTCAAGCCAGATTCATTAACCAGCTGCTGCAGAGCTGTTTGCCTCCCCCAGGTACTCTGTGCATGTCATTTGTTAATGACTCATCTCAGACTGGGCTCATTGCAAAGACACCCCCCTCCTTTTGCGGCACCAAGCGTGTCGTTGGCACACCAGGAAAGCCAAAAATGCAAACAGCTCAGTTCCCTCCAATACCCCATTCCCTTCTCCGTCCTCTATCACCATCAGCATGGGACCGCTCTTTATTCAAAGTGCTATTTCCTCCCTTGCTTCTTTGCTGATCAAAGGCAACGTGTACCGAAGCATAAATAAGATCTTCACCCCCAGCCAGGCTTTGAGAACAGGAAAAACTAAGAACAAACTTGAAAACTTCCAACACACTAAAGAAGTTTCAGCAAACTAATGTGACTCCTGTCACTGGCAGGGAATAAACACCAAGGATGCCAAATTCACATCTATTTCCCCAGCTGACTGTGGCTTGCCGAGGAGCTAAAACGATTTCCAAAGGCATTTGTATTCCTCCTGCCTCTTTGCAGGACTGATATTAAAAACGGGAAGGAAAGGAAACAGCTAGTGAGGACCACAGTACCTCTCCTCACTAGTCAAATCTAGCGAGGAACTGGATGACCAGTACACTGCAGCTGCCCACGTGGGAAGCCAGAAACAGACTCTGTCCATCTCCATCACACAGATCTATTAGACTTGGGTAGACAAAGTCCACCCACACCTCCTGAGAAGCTGTCAGCTAAAGACTGGGAGAAGTTAGTACAGAAAACAATACTGCCACTGCTTGGGAAATAGTTCCCTTGAGATACAGGGGAAAGCTTCATGCTCTGGGCTTATTCACTTAACATCTTTCCCCAGGAATTTTTTGGCTAGCATTTCTAGGGGGAGAGCGAGCTGGCAAAGAATCAGAAACCAAGGGACTTGACCCAGACGCAACTGGATGGGAGGAATTTAGATCCACCTCTCAAGATCAAAAGCTGGTGTGCCTGCATTGCAGGAGAAGAAAAGGAGAGGAATATACTTTCACAAGCGTACAAGTCCTGTGACAGAGGACTGAAAACATGCAGACGGAAAAGAATTCTGGTAGCAATAAGAGGAAGGCACGTGCATTGCACAAGCAAGTGCAGGTGACAGCTGGCTGCAGGACTGGAGCATTGTCACAGTTCTCTGCTCCCCTGCCTGCTCACAGAAAGCCCTTCTCTTTACAGCGTGGAGTGAAGTGAAATACAGGGCCCAAACTACAAAGCAGTACCCTGCTAGATCCAGAGAAAGGAATTGACTGGCCTAAGACAGAGCACAACTACAAACATTCCACAATCAGGCATCAAAGGTGTTTAGGCTCAGGACACTGGGCTCAGTTACTAGCTTTGCCACAGATTCTTCTGCACAAATTTGGACAAAGATGAACTACTGACAAAATGGGAAGAGCACTTCCCTGCCTCCTGGATGCGTTGGGGAGATTAGTCAGACCTTCTGATAACGTAACATCAAGAATCAAGTAAATGCTCAAGTGAACAAGTGCTGTTGGACTACAAGCCTAAAGCAGCCTCAAAGCCAAGACTCCAGACTCTGACATTAAATCAGCATTTTTAATTTTTTTTCTAAAATGTGCTTTTTTGTGAATTGCTGTTTCAATGCCAACCCCCCCTCCCCCTTAGAAAAAAAACCCACACCTTGACAAACTAGGTGCAAATCACCTGAAGTTCGTCTGTAACAAATAAAAAACACAAAACAAAGGCTGAAATGCTTTAGAATCACAACAACGTACAAAAAAAATGGAGGAAAATACAACCTGAAAGTGTTCAAAATTCAGAAATACTAGTCAAGTCCATTGCTTCAGCAAGGGGATGCTGCTGCGACCCCTGCCAGTGGGTCCTGGGCCACCAGCCTGCCACGATGCTATAACGGGCTCTTCTCCCATGCAGACCACTGTCGCTTGTAGCATCCAAGGAAGAGCAAATGCATTACCCTTTGAAGGTATCAATGGGGGAAACAACTCACAAGCAGCTCTGGGAGGTCACATCACATCACATTCAGAAGGAACAGTTTCTAGTATGCCCCTAACCACCTGCAAGAAGGAAGGCTCAAAAGAGCAGCCTGCTTCCTCCTTACTGTATTGGTGCCTCAGAGATGCAGAACAGTGCTTTAAATCTGTGAGAGATTAAAGGGCTTAGTAAGGGCAGTAAACAGACAGTTAAGTAAACAGCCCAGCACTGGATCTCATCTTCACAGAGCGAGGTAGTGTGAATTTCACCCCAGTTTAAAATAGACAGGGGTAGTGGAAAGGCTGAAGACTTCCATGTAAAGCAGTTCCTGGCCTAGAAACCTTTCTGCGCTCCCTTTGGGAGTCAAAAGATCTGTGTTGATGGCTTCCTCGCCCCCAGCCTGGCTTTAGCAGCCACACTTCAACCCTGGGATTCAGACACTTGCAACAGAAGTTCTCCCAAGATCTGATTTAGTACAGCAGCTTCCTCAAGGTTAAGCAGCAATGAGACTGGCTGGGAGGGAGCAAAACTGTCCACAGATATTTTTTTTTTCCTGCCCCTTTTGGTTAGTCCCTCTCTTTAGAAGTCCCTCTTTACAGGAACAGAACAGGGACACCCTGGAAATTAATAGGGGCTGCACAGTGTAACTTAGCCAGGTGCTGCTAACTGGGAACTGTATTCAAACAGGGCTTTTATTTGCCAGCCTGGAAGGGACTGGCCCAGAACCCACTGAAAAAGGAGACGCAGGCCCTTTTTTGCTCCTCCTGTTGTCATTCCTAGCTGAATGACATTTAGATGGTATGTTCTAGTGACGGCTGGAGACCAGCCCTTTGACTTTGGACATCTTCTTTGTGGGCTGCCTTTGTTCTGTGTGTGGAGGGCACTCTCGCTCTACCAGCTGCTGTTCCATCTCCTGTGCCGATGACGAGGCTGTAGCTTTTAATGTTTTCTTTATGTTTGTGACCTGGCCAAGAAGAGACAGTGAATCAGCACCTGCTTTTTCCTCCCCTTGCAGTAGAAACTCTGTTCATAAACATATTGAAAAAACCCTGGAGTACAGAGCAGAGATTATAAAATAAATTCTCCCACCAGAAACATGCTCTGCACTTGACTTTATTAAAGGTAATGCTTCTTCCTCACTTAGAGCCAGAAGTTGTTAATATTTCCAGGCTGGGTCCAATACAGAATAACTAAAAATGACTTTTTTTTTCCCCTAAGAGACAATGGCACAGTATTGTACCACCTTTCTGACTGGCTGGAAGGATCTACTACTGCCTTGGTGCAGAAGGCAGCCATCCTACCATTCTGTTGGCCAGAAGCAGGAAGGACAAAGGAGACTGTGAAAGAAACAAACTTACACTTAAGACAGCACTTGAAAATGGAAAATGTCATTTGGCCTAGCTGGCTGTCTGAGCCACAGATACTTGCTAGAAGCAGGAACAGAAATTGGTTTCATGGGAGGCAGCAGTAGTGCTTCTGCTGAAAAGGAGAGATACAGCACCAGACACCATACTCTATCCTCTGGAACCCTGTAGGGCTCACCAGAAATACAATGAGCAAACCTTAAAAAAAAAAAAAATACAAAAAACACACGCCAAAACAAGTTTAGGAGTCAGGTGTGCCAACTCCAGGCCAAAGGCATCTGGCAAACCAAATCCACTACAGATGCCAATCAAGCAGCCAAGCATATGCTGCTTCAGAAGGCAAACGTAAACCTGCAGGGATACAGCACTCTGCAAGAAATAAACCCTGAGCAAGTGTCTCGGGAGGACCATTTTCACCTTTACAGCTATATTAGCCAAGATTTGTTCTCACAAGTAAATACACATCAGCAGGGGCTAAAATCGCATGCCCGTGCTGCCATCTACTGCCTAGTTGCAAACGCAGCAGAAGCAGGAGTGCTCCCAAGTCACACTGCAGAAGAGAGCGTGCCAGAGCCCTGTCTGGGTGCTCAACTTGACCCCAAGAGAAAGACCCCCGAAGGAAGCTGCCGAGGGCACGTTTTGCAAAAGCAATGAGACTCGAGAGATTTTTGTTAACTACTCTTTCGGGTTTAAAACAAAGTGAACTGCTTTTTCCTTCCTGCCTGCCTTGTACAAAAGGAACAGTATTACATCCAAGCTCTATGTTAAAAGCACACTTTTCCTAACAAATCAATTTAGGAAACCATAGCTAGTGCAGTCACTTAGCCTAAATTCATAAAAATTTATAGAGAACGTTCCAGCCTGCTCAGAGTGAGCAAACTTGATGTTTGTGGTATTACTAGCACACGGAAGCAGATGTGTTTTCTTCCTATCCCAAACCAGCACATCTGATTTGCATGATTGCTAGCCTACTTCAGAGAAGCCATGACCATTAATCAGGTGTTACCAGATTATTCTCTTCAATAAACAAATATACATTTATCAAAAAGCATAGAGCAGTCTGAAGTGACACTGTACTCACCTCCATCTCTACCTGCTGTTGAGTTCGGTGATGGTTCTCTTTGTATTGGTTGGCTCTAAGTACTTGCTGCTCAATTCCTAAAAGAACTGCTTCACAACCATCACACCTGCACGATACAAACAATGTCATACAGTGTTTATGAGTTCTCTGTGGAGCAGCTCAAGCAGGCAATCTGAAAAGACATGCTTGCCTATAAATTTAGGAGATTATGAAATTTATACTTCCCGCTTAAAGATTAGAGTTCTAAAAAGCTGGCAAGAAAAAGCTTTCCTGTTTATCCAATGTATTTCACAGCATTCTTTAGCTAGTCCATGTTACTCTTACCTGCCCATCAAAAAGTAAGTGCAGGTTCAATGCACTTTCAACTTCCTTTTCAATCAGAATTCCTGCTTAAATGGGGATGCAACGCATTTTTCAAAAGTAAGCAAAATTTTAAAATGAAACAAAAAAGTCAGATTGAGAGAATCCCCCTGCCTGTTAAGTGTTCAAAGGACAAGAGCACTCCTCCAACACAGATCTTGTAACTGGAGAAGACAGAAAGGGAACTGGCATTGGGTTCATTGTTACCTTCCAAACAATGCTGTAGGGTCCTGGAAGCTGCCAGAGCTCTCCCGCTGAGACAGGATTGAGGGAGTTGGAGTAGAGAAGCAAAAAAACCTGCCCCCACATCAGGACAGCATATTTGCCCAGCAGTTTAATTACTTTTCATGCACCTATTACCATAGCAACTAGGAAGCAATTCCTAGTCAGCTCAGAACCTGCCACAGGCTCCACAGTCTACAGAGGAATTTCTTTGGGTGGGAAGGGAATCCTACAAAAATACGAGAAGCGGCTTCCTGGCAAAGGTACAAAAAGATAGTCCCCATATGGTTGCATGCAGCCTGCATTTGCAGGAACAAAGAGAAGGCAAACAAAGGCATCTGAAACTTCAGACTTGAAGAGACATCCCCTCCAAAGAGTTGCAATTCTCTAGAATTTGTCCATGCAGTTCTCATCACGGTGAAAAAGGCTGAAAAGTAACGGACAATTCTGTTTTTGTTATCAAGTGTAACAGCAGAAAGGGGAGTATCTCCCACCGTAAGACCACAAGTCCAGTTTGCCAAGTCTGTTTGAAAAGGCCTTGACTCCTCGCTAGGTTTCTGCCATGTAAAAGCTTCAGTGAGAGCAGAATCTCAAGACCTAGTATAGTTTGAGTTGATACATAACATCTTGGACAACTTGTCCAATAGACTACTCCTCCAAGTGCCTGCTTACAGCATAAGACTCCTGATTAATGGAACACGGTGAAATTGCACCAGCACTTGAAACTTTAAGGAATAAGAAAAAGACAGGACAAGCTACGTATAAGGAACAAGGAAGGTGGAGAGACTGCCTCACCATTCCTGGAGTGTTTTGACAATGTTACTGATGTCCTTCTTCTGAATGTCTCTGCCGATACAAAAATCCACCTCTAGCACCTGGTTTCGTTGATCCAACTTCCCCTGGATAATATCTGTATAAACCGCTTCAATAATCAGATCTTCCAACTCCCTCAGATTCCTCATATCCAGGTCCTTCAGCAACACAGAATAGGGAATGCACTAAAAACAGCAAGTCAAAAAATAAGTTAACAGTCCTAGAGCCAAAATGAACAGATAAGTCTCAGAAGGCCAAGCCCCAAATGTTTATTGTATCCTACACTTTAGCCTGCAAGTACAGCAGTGAGAGAGCGTGGCAGAACAAACGCCTGCTACTAGGCTATGTAATATCCTGACATAACTTTGGTAATTCCTGAAGCTTTGACATAGCATGTTCCAGGGTAAAAATGTAATGGGATTGTAGGAGAGATTAAGACAGTTGATTAGTTTTCTCCAGAACAAGTCTGTGTTTTTAAGAATGATACTCCATCTCCAGCAGTGAAAGAAGCCATATGAAGTTTCCCAGCCCTTACTGACCAATTTGCATGGCAGTTCAGATATCCCCACATCTCATCCATGGAAGTCCACTAAGTTAATATTCCAAATGCACCATGAGAGAGTATTCTACATTGCAGGTACTCTCCTAGTTGCAGGATTTTTTTGTGAGTACTCATGCAGTCCGATACAACTGTAATGCTATGAAATCAATGCCAGTTTCAAAAACAAACAAAAAGACAACTGCTATCATACACAGTGTACTTTACCTTCATTCTGGAAGCCAGGCTTACAATCGTCAAGTGTTTCAGCTTGTTTTTCTGAGTTGCTGTTAATTCAGGCAGGTTATCTTTGTTTGCTGTTAATGTTAAAAAGACAAGATTCAGGACTTTCCTTCAAGAATTATATAATCCAGGCTACAAAACTTCAGGCTCATTACACCACACTAAACCCTGAAAGGCTAAACTCCTCCAGCTACTGTGGGTGCTGGTGAGCAGAGAGAGCTGCTGCTGCTGCTGACAGATTAGCACACCCAGGGAGAGACAGGAAAAGTTAAAAAACAAGTTGGCAATTCCATTCTTTGCTTCTTTAGTAAGTCTGGTTTTGGAATTAGAACATAATTCACATCTACACGAGTGGTGTCCTGCCAAAACAGTTGGTCAATGCTTTATTGCATTAACAAGCTGACAGAATAGTCTTCCCCCTTTGCTGATCTGGTTGTAAATACTGCTGGTTTTATTTCTCTGAAGAGTTGTAGAATTTGGGGTTGAAAGTGTAAAGTACCAGGCTGAGGAAGAGAGGAGAAATTATTAATCTAGACACTTACATGGCCTCACTGTCATTGTATTATATTCATGTGCCTCATGAATATTTAAAAACAGAAAGGAAACTGGCGGCTTTCCAAAGCAAAGAAACTCTTTAAAATACCTGCTTTAATAGAAATTAGTGTTTCAGGGCCACTCAAGTTCTCCTGTCCATCCCACCTCATTCAATGTTCTACATTTTGACTACTTTTCCCCCTTCTCTTTCTTCACAAGAAAAGGAAGAACAAACTGCACTGTCACATGCTGGGACACAAGACCCATGCACAGCAAACACATCATCTAATCAGTCACATTAATTCATGAGGCTCGTGTTGCTCCACAGCCACTGGAATTTCCAGTCCTTGCACTTATAGATGCCACTTCTCCTTACAGGAACTAGAGAGCTCATCCACCACAGTGATAGCCAGCACTATGACAGAATTATTTGTCACGCTCTGTAATGGTCTGGATTACGCTGCTACCCACAAATGAAGTATTAAATCGTAGCAGAATAGAAGCATAAGCACCAGAGATAAAAGCACATCCCGACAGATACTAAGATGATTCACACATAGTCCTTCTGAAGCTCTACAGAAGTCATTATTTCAATTTCTATTCTTGCTAAGAAATGCTTCATTTTGTTTCAGTAGTGCCATCACAGAATAAAAGGTTATCCCATAAACCATATAGGGTTTTCTAAATAACGCAGAACAATTTTGTCTTAAGTTTTCTGCAGCTTCTATAACCAGTGTCATCTAAATTTCAAAACAGATGTCTGAAATTGCACTCCGCAGAGGTAAGCTGTCTGTGAATGTCAGTGAATACTGCTATAGACCAATTCAATCCAATGCTTCAGTCCGATCCAAACCAGTAAAACACCACAGTCTCTAGCCCTTCCTTCACATTTGAGCAATTAAAAAGCACATATGACGCAGAGACCCCCTACAAACAATTCCCTTCCAAGCAAATTCTGTTCTTGGACACTTTTACCCAGCCACACTACACCAGGTACCACAGAAAGCAAAGAAGTGCCTCTGGCAATTCTAAAGGGCAACCCAGTCTCGTACTCTGCAAACAGGCGGCAGTCTCTTACCTACATAGTCTGGGTATGTCCCGTACGCAAACAGGTTCAGCAACTGGAAATAAGCAGCATTAGACCCTTCAGCAAGCTGGATGGGAAGAAAACAAAACAAATTCCATGTAACACGGCAACAGCCAATACGACACTGGTAGGCAACTTCTCCAGAGCATGTTTTAAATCTACATAGGACAAGTAGTAACCAGAAAAGCAATTATGACCAGATCTTTAAGAGCTGGACCCTCTCTAAGGCCTCATGAGCAGCAACAAATTTCAGCAGTTTCAGAATCAAGATGATCCAGCCATTTCTACGCACCAGAACTTAACTACAGTTTGGACTGTCAACTGCTTTGTGCAGCATTTTAGGAGGTAAAAGAAAAAGACGACTCAATTTTAGCCGTCAACCTACAGGGGCCAGCTCTTCTTATCATGTGACAAGCAAGCAGGCAATGGCGCTGGTTGGTTAAGCATCCTTGTTATTACTGGGAAAGCTAAGAGAGCTTACCTGCAGAGCCACAAAAACTTCAAAGCAAAGCAAGCTGGAACATTTTAAGTTGCATACATTTGAAAGTAATAGCACCCCCCTCACATGCAAACACTTCACTGGAATAACTGCAGCACCAAGCAGTGATTTTTATTGAGT
Source organism: Anarhynchus alexandrinus (assembly GCA_008711295.1). Lineage (NCBI taxonomy): Eukaryota > Metazoa > Chordata > Aves > Charadriiformes > Charadriidae > Anarhynchus > Anarhynchus alexandrinus. Next base: position 1,424,032 of record VUYV01000074.1, read on the forward strand.
GTTTTTTTTAATACCTGTTGCTGCACACAGATCCAGGAAGAAAACATACTTGCGATTTCATGCTGAATAAACATAGAGGCATTTTTCAGTATATCTAATAGCCCATTTGGAAAGCCAAACTTGCTGTACGCCATATTACCCCATCTGCAGAGATACTCAATCTAGACTCCCTCACTGTAGTAGAGAGGGGTGCTGGCGAGCCATTCTCAGTAAAAGCTCTGCAACTTACTTTCCACCTTGGTTTGAAATGTTTTGGATTTGGTTACCACCCAGACCTGATACACTATACATTTGTTCACGAAGACTTTTGCAGAGCTTTGAAGTTATGCTTTCCAGGATAATGAAGGAGTAGAAAGTGATTTTTTCGTTCTTGGCTGTGTAGATGCCTTCTTAAAATTATTACTGTGCTGCTGCTAGGTTTTTGCTGTACTAGCAATTGCATTAAGGTAGCAAAGCTTTATATAAGTATTTTTTAACATCTAATATATACAGGCAAAAGCAACATCGCTATCTCATACACAAACATCTCAGAACCAAAATAAGTCACACCAGGTGCCTCCTGGCACAGAAATTTAACACACAGGCTGCCTGTGAAAACTCCTGGGCATCCCTTACACTGGGAGTGCAGAAGGGGCATTAGGATAGAAACTCATCTCTTACCTCTTGCACATTTGTTAACTCCAATAGCTCTCCAAAGACATAAACCCCAGGAGCCTCCAGCACTTGATTTATAAGAGCAGTCAGAGCAGAGCCACTTGTACCTTTGGCTAGTAAAATAAACTGCTCTAGAAGATTGCAGGACGGTTTCTGTTCTCCTGCCATTCTAGGTTTTCAATCTGTCAATAAAAGAACATGATATTAATACACCCTTTCTCCCCTGCTGAACAGTGGATCAGATCTGGCAGTGGATCAGAAGGTATGCTCAGCATAGTAACATTTTGGTGTCAGCAGAGCCAGGTTTTTCTTCAGCACTCAGAGGGCAGGCCAGGAACCCAGGAGGTTCAACTGCTGATTTATCTGGGGAGCAAAAATGATTCACACGTTATCCAAGCAAAGTTTCTGCACACTGTCTGGTCAGTTCCCTAAAAGGATCTACTCCTGCTAGTAGGAAAGGAGTTTAGACTCTGTGCTGTTTTCAGACTTTTCTTTCTACCGATGCTGCCAAATAATGCCAATGGCAAAGATGTTTATTATTACATCTACCAGAGGCCAGCTAAGACTTCCTCCTTCCTCATTACACAGCCTCAAAACAGTAACTAATTTAATTCTCTGTGAAGAACTGATCCAGCTTGTAGGCCTGCAAATCGTACCTTTTCCTTTAGACATCAGCTATAGATAAAGTACGCATACATAATTCTTATTGCTTTCTGAGCCTAAAAGGCAAGAACTGTGGCCTGTAAGTAGCTTACCAATCTACATTGTACAGTTAAAGTGTTTTGGGTTAACTGGAAAGCTGAAGTGATAAAAATACCCTTTCTACAAAGGCTCTATTTAAGTCCCCATAAAGAGAGGTCTTTGTCTTCAGCCGTTGCCTGACATTTCTGGTGTGCATGTTGTCTCCCAGCACCAACATGTTGCTTTTGAAATATAAAACACTATTTATTAACAAGTTCAACAAAATAAGTTATTTGTTTACAAACAACTAAGAAAAAACTTCCGAAGCGTATTATTCAGGCACCAAACAAAGAATGTAGCAGATAAAAGGGGTTTTTGTGTTATGTTTGTATCAGATAATTCTCAAGTATAGCATATAACCTTTACTCTGGCAAAGAAAACCTGACACCAGAAAACCTGTAACATCCTGTGTGACCACTGGGGCCACATCTGCCCTCGTGGGGGTGGTACAGTCACACAGGTGTTTGCACTGTTTTGCCATGCCTAACTAAATTAAGACTTGTGAAGGCAACAGAGCCAGCTTCCTTTATTAGTCAAATTCTATAAATACACTTTACTCTGTTCCATTACACCTGCAGGTAAAAACGGTCTCAGCCTGAGTGGGCAATCTTTTACACTCTCCACACAAAGATTTCCCAGTGTAAAGTCTCTTTGGGATTCTTTTCATCAAAGGCACGCGTGCAGCCTGACTGAATAGTACCTCAGTTTCGACTAAGAAATCTCTGCAATACAATAACTCTCAATGTGGCTTCCTAATACACCTAGGGGTACATCAGTACTAATCTCCCCGCTCACTGATAAGGAACAGACACAGAGGACAGCCAATTTTCTCAGGAGAGCGCATGAAGTGACTGAGCTGGGAACGAAATCCAGATTTCACAGCTCCCAAGCCATTGTCTTCCCTCACAGGTAATGAAAACACACATGTGCACGAGGTTATAAAAGACTGATGGGCTTTATCCATGCCCTACTAAGAAAGGAAAGCCAATTCTTTGCCCCTTTCTAAGTTTACATTCAGACAACAGTGCTGCTATTGCAACCTCTCTGCACACCCGTGTCGCCAGCACTGCCTCGCTGCTCTCTCCACAGCCGACTGTCCCTGCTGAGAAGTGACTGAAACACAAATGGGAGACGCTTGAACGGAGCTTTCCCAAAGGCTACAACAACCCATACACAGGGATAACCCGGCCAGGCCCCCCCCGGCCCTCCCGTCCCCACGGACCCCCGCCAGGGCCCTCGGGCTCCCCCCGGGCCGGCAGTCCAGCCCCACCGGGCGGGCCGAGCCCCGCCGCAGGGGGCGATTTACCCGGGGTCCCGCCGCGGGGCCCTCTCGCCCCTCACCGCCGCCCCGGTCCCCGCTCGCTCCTCAGGGCTCGGGGGAGCCGCACGTCCGGCGGCGCCGAGAGGCGGCCGCGGAGCGGGGAAGGGAAAGGGTCGGTGCGCGGAGGGACGGGCGGGCGGCTCCTCCCTCCCCGGCCGTTACCTCTCCGCTCCACGGCCTCTCCGCCCGGCCTCCCGCCCCTGCGGCTCCCGGCGCCGTGCCCGCCGCGCCTCAGGCCGCCATGATGGCGGCGCCGGTGTCCCGCGCGCGGCTCCTTCCCCCGGAACGCGCGGCCGCGCGCGGAACGTTCCGCCTCCGGGACCCGGCACCGCGCACCGCCACCGCTCGGCGACCGGGCGGCGACGGCCGGCGCTCGCCCCTTGGCGGCGGGGCTGAGGCGGGCTGGGCCGTGTGCTCGTCCCCGAGCAGGCTGGTTGTGCTGGCGGCTGCCTCCGGAGCAAATGCCGCCTCTCCCCGTCCCGAGAACTGCTTAATTACAGGCAAGTGAAGTTTGTGCCTCTCTCCTTCGGGGACATGAGGTGCTGTGGCAGCGTTTGTGCACCCCGCAAGCGACCCGTTTGAAGGGTCACCATCATAAGGCCACGCTTCGACACGTTCTTTGTTCTAAGTGTGTCTTGTTTGACACGCACAGGTCCCATTCCTCTTCTCAATCCTCATATACGCTACAGCCTTCGGGGGGGATTAAATCTTCCGTTTTATGGTAAGAACCAGGCAATGCCTCAGAAGTTGAATTGGGGCCATTAATGGCAATAAAAGGTCGAATGGCTGCACGGGGCAGGCCGATGGAGGCCGCCGGCCAGTCCTCCTGGGGCGCGAGTGGAAAAATGCCAAGAGACGGGGTGAAAGATTACAGGGTGCTCAAAGTGATTTTAAACTCCACAGAAGAACGGCCCACACAAACGACAAAGCAATGGGCTGACCTCAGTCTGTGATGTGGGGGAGCAGGGAGGGAGCCAGAGGGGTTGAGATCCTCTCCAGGACACAGACCAGGAGCCAAAAGGCTGTTGAGGGGGTAGAAGGGCAACAGGAGGGCTTTTGGGGTTGTTACCATTCCCAAGGTCTGTACGCTCATCTGTGCCACATGATGAATAAAGCATGCTTCTGTTAAAAATCCTTTAGCCGAGAGCAAAGCGCTTCTGGCTTTCAGTCAGCTAGTCCCTGAAGATCAAACCGTGGACCGGCACTGTTCAGGAGGGGGGACCTTTCAGGGAATGAACATCAGAAACTATTAGGAAAACTGATGGTGCTTAGCCTGCGCCTCAGAGCCATCCGCAGTGGGTCCCCAGGGTCCCATCTTCCAGAGAAGGGGTGTCAGACAAGCACAGAGATGCAGGTGCTGGGATGCTGTTGTGTCACTCAGGGCTTCACAGCAAATTGGATGTAAAAAACTAGGCTCTGTGCAGCAAGGGAACTCAGCCAGGGCTATAACAAGCCATTCAGTAATTTACTTAAGCCACGCTTAGATCTCATCTGCACAGGGAGGGAGAATTACCTCTTTAATCACATCCTAAACAGGCCCTCTACCATGGTTCGTGTCACCCTGCAGACACGCTGGAACAGTTGCCTTGAACAAGCAGTGCGTGGCCTCATTTGTCTCAAGACTCGTTAAAGCTGAGATCCCAGGCTGAAATAGAAATGGAAATACATGATTGTGAGCTATTTCCCATGGATCATTTTTGCAACCTCTTGCTGGAGCCTGCAGGTGAAAATCAGCTGCATTAGCCCCACATAGGTCAGCCAGGAGGGTCTTTTAGTCAGGTTGTTCTGACACCTCCCAACTGCAGCCAGCGAGCCTGGCTGGCTGACGTGGACTTTGGAGGATAGCATCAGCTAAGCTCAGCTTTTGGGATGGATTTCTTTTTTTTTTAAGAGAAAAATACGAGATGGCCAGCTGTCTCATCCCCTTTTAAACTGCTATTGCAACCTCTTGCTCCACCCACACAGCTTTCCGCGCACAGGGAGATGTTAATCCATTTTATCTTTTAATGTTAGCATTATCTCTTGACTCACCCCATCTCTTCCCCTTGTGATTCTGCAGTCCAGGTCCCTTTTAAACAGCAGATAATTCACCTTATTTCCCTGCATTGCCTGAGAAAAGAAACCATAAATCCAGCACACTCTCTCCATGAAGTGGGGTCGTGGAGCCTCAGAGAGACTTTGAGAACATGGTTTCTCTCACTCAGAAGCCAAGGCATGAGGCTACAAAGTCATCTGTAAGGGACAGAGACCAGGAAGGGTGTGATTCACAGTGTCGCCCCTCTGTCCTGCAGCTTCCATCACACTGAGTTTGGGGTCTGGTTCTTCAGGTTCTTCAGCGCCCTATGCCTCTGGCTGCTCATCCTACCAGCGTTTGCCTCCTGCATGCCAGGCCGGCGGCACCAGCTTCACCCCTTGTAGGCGTGCACCTCCCGGTGCCCCGGGACACCGTTCTGGAGCTGGTTGTTCCTCTCCTGAAGTCCCAATTCTGATGTGTCATTTGCAAGAAAATTATCACCAGGCCTCACCAAGGCGAGGGTCAACACTGAAAGCAGGTACTTTTGTGTTTCTTTTCTTTTTCCTCACCTTTCATAAATAAGGTGGTTTAAATCAAAAACTCCTGTGAAAAGAGGTACATTGGGACAAGACAGGACCTTACCAAAAACCCATATAATACACATTACATAGAAATCATACATTAGGCTAGATTTAGCTACTAGGGTTAGGATCTGCTTCCTAAAGCATCTGTAATAATTTTACTTCCCAACCAACTTAAAGCAAAATGAAATCAACTGTTGGAATCATGGCCATATTAGAGCAGGAGCAGGTGCACCTGCACTATGGCCAGTAGCTCTAGGGGTAAGCTGAGCTGCGTAAATGCTAACGCAGTCCTGGATGCAGTTTTGTTTCTCATCTGTGTGTGCTTTCACTGTGCTTCATCCAGTTATCCTCTCCCCTTCCAGGCTTCTGACCCCCGCAGCTGCCAGCATACATCTCCAGAACACAGGGTGATGGAAACTCCCACGCTCTGCTGAAGAAGCTGTCAAGCTCTCCGCATTTCACAGGATCGAGAGACTGGACTCTCATCTTGCACCTTGACCAGACCAGGAGAGATGCATGTCTGAGTGGTTGGAGATAGGCAGTTGTACAACCCTTTGCATCAACTGTGGGGTGGTATGAAGCCCCAGCTAATGATACCATCTCCCAGTTACACTGATCTGGAGAAACACCAGCTCGTTTATCTGCACCTTGAGAGAACAGCTTCTGGGGAAGCAGAAAGCGGGCTGGAGGCGTCTTCTCACCTGCAGTGGCAGCTCAGAAACTGTCACATCTGCAAGAGATGTGAAAGCAAAGGTGAAGTTTTCAGTACAAAGTGGCACCAAGGGATAGTGAGACTTGCAGCAACTCTCTTGCAAGTAGATTGGAAGGACGATGTAATCAAGGGTGTAATTTTTATTAATGCAGCCAAAGGATTTTGAGAGGAGAGAGATCCCAGGGTTTCTGTCACTCTCTGAGTTATGGTGTCACATGTTCCACTGCTGCTCGTGCCTGGAGCAGTCACAACAACTTTACACTTGTGCCATGAGCTCTTTCGTGATTTTTACAAGTTCATAAATGAGAGGCCTGTGCTTCCCTGCACAGGTTAAACCTCAAACCATGACAAAGGTGAATTTGGGAATTCTGAGATTTGGCCAGAAAACACAAAGGCCCCAACTTTAAATTCTGGAAACACTCCTACCCCTGTGCTAGAGAAGCCCTTGCTGTGAGACCCATTTGGTCTCTGGCTCTTTCATCTCTGAAGAGCCTGAACAGAGCCAGGATTGAGTTCCTTATGTCTTGCGTAAACCAGCATGTCACACTTGCACCTGGCAAGCTCTTCCTCCACACACGACCATTTGTTTCTGCCTTCTTCAGGTCTGCTTTTTTTCTTGCTTGCCTTTTCTCCCTGTCAGTCTTTTCTCCTTAGTGATCTTTAGTCCCTCTTCCTTAGACAGCATGTAATTACACAGTCTATCTAAAACCCAGGAAGGACTCTTAATAAAAGATAGATATATATTAGCATAGCGTACCCCTGGCGCTCTGCCCAGATTCAAAATGATCTGTTCATACACTTTTCAACTGATGGTGTGGAACTGAGCATGGACCACATACATCAGGGAAATAAATGCTACCTATTTTTATTATTAAGATCTCTTATTGGTTATACTGGCAGTGGCCTTGTCCTTATGCATTAAATGCGACCTTTATTAATGTTCATGTTCTCCTCATTTGTACAGTGGCTGATTTGGAGGCAAGCAGGGCCATGAACGATTGTTCGCTGGTCCTGTTCTGAGCCTGGATTACAACTGCTGCCTTTATTTTTCTCATGACTTACTAATGCTTTGTATTAGCTGCGCTCGGATTGTTAATGGAGCACTTAATTTTTCGTGCTCATATTAAAGAACAGCCTGGCTTCTGGGACGCACTAACGAACCAGAGACTTTCCCCCACGATCTACTTTGCTACACAAACGCCAAATTTCTGCAGTACAAAGAAAGCTGCTTTCGCCCCAGGGAAAACACACTATTTATTTTAAACTTTCTCCGTAACGCCGCTCCCGTTAGCTCCGGCCTCGCCACACGCAGGAGTTGCTCTGGATCTGAACACAGCAGGCACCCCCGGTCCCCGGTACTACCCAAATTCACGGCTGGGGCTCGGCTGGGCTGCCGTCAAGCAGCCCGAGGGCCGAACCCGCAGCCAGACCTGCCCACCGCCTGAGGAGAAGCGCCAGCCGAGCTCCAGCAGCTCGGGCACAGCCCTGGCGGCCTTCCCCCGGGCGGGCCGCCGCCGGGCGGGGGCTGACCAGGCCTGTGGCGGCTTCTCCTCCCCCTCCACTACCCCCCCGCCCCGCGGCCTCCCCTCACCCGGGCCGCCGCCTACAGAGGCGCCCGCTCCCTCCGCCCGACCCCCCCGCGGCCCAGCCTCACAACGGCGGAGCGGAGCGGCCGGGAGAGGTTTGTCCTGTGGCGACTCCCGTCCCCCAGCGACGTCAAGCTCGGCCGGGGTGTACGCCTTAACGACCGCTGCGCAGCCGCCCTTGAATGAGGGAGGGGAGCGGGACGGGAGGACGCGCCATCTGATTGGCCAACCGCGCCGTCCTTCCTGAACCAGAAGGCGGGATGACGAGGCGGCGGGAGCGGCTGATTGGCCGGTGCGGCGGGACGGGGGGCGGGAGGGCGGGAGNCCCGCGCAGCCAGGCCAGCCCGGCCCAGCCCCGTCCGCCCGCGGCGCGGCGCGGCAGGACCATGTCGGCCACGGACGAGCGGGCCAAGGAGATCCTCCGGGGCTTCAAGCTGTATCCTCCCAACGGGGGCCGTGAGGCGGGCGGGCCCCGGCCGGGAAGGGGGGGGCGGGGGGAACCGGGGTTCGTCGCCCCCCTGTGGCGAGGGCGCGTGCAAGGCCCCCGGGGCGGGAAGGGGGTTGTCATGGAAACGCCTCGCCGACTGGGCTGTTCCCAATGGCGTCGCGGGGGGGTGTCCCTGTCCCTGGACGCGGCTGAAGCCCCGCGGGGCTGGGACCGGCCCTGAGCCGCCTGGGCGGGGAGGGGGGGACGGGGAAGGAGCCCCCATAGCGCTGTGAGGCGCGGGGCCGGGGGGGGTCCCCATCGGGGCGGCGGCCTCCCCGGCGTCCCGCCGCACCGGAGCTGTCCGCCGGGCGGCTGCTGACGGGCGGCCGGAGGAGAGGGGCTGGGCAGGAAGGCGGCGGCGGGAGCCCCCCGCCTCGGCAGCGAGGACAGCTTACGGAGGGCAGGTGAAGTAGCTCGGCGCCCGACGCCCTCCGTCCCGGGAGGATCTGCTCCCTTCCGCTCCGGCCCGCGCTTAGGCACCTTTGCTTGGAAAGGAAATACCTGGTCGTCAGGTCCAGAAACAACTAAATATCTTGTTCCTTTTCATACCGTGAGGTACTAGCATATGTTGTGTTGGTCATGGGGGGACATATAATGTCTTTTATTGCTAACGCTGACATAATCTTAGGTGTTAATGCCTTTCTGTGCAGTTCATTCTAAAGCTTTCTATGTTGTGGCTTTCAAAAAGCATTCTCATTGCATCTCTCTGTTACCTGAATATGAATTTAATGCTGATGAAATGAGATAGATTTGAGCTTGGAAGAGAAGTGGGATCCTGTGTGCAGCCTTCCAACCCAGGATTTCAGTGAAGTAAAAAAAGGCTTAACCTAAAGGCCCATGCACAAACTAAGGGTGAAAAAAATATGCCACACATAAAATAAAGCTATTATATTTTACTATAGCAGATTCTTCTAAGCTTAGAAGACAGATGCAAGCTTGCTAGCTTGACCTTTAGACACCAGAAAATTGTTGAGGGTTGGTTGGTTTTCTTTTTTTGCAATGAAAAGGACAGAAGTGAACAGAATACCCTCTTGATCTAATACTATTATTTCTAAACAGCTTTTTTTTTTTTGTCCAGTGAGATGTTGATAATCTCTATGCCAGCTGTAGCAGGATCTAATTTTCTAGGTTGGATTTAGACAGATAGCTGCTATCAGACTATAAGCAGATGCTTTTCTTAACTTTTGAATGATTGTCCTCTCCCCTAGCTGTTAGTACTGCATCTGGTTCCTTTACTTCTGCGCTAGCACTATCGACAGTTCTTTTTATTTATGAAGATGTAGTATTTTAGCTGTCAAAACATGATTTAAGAACCTTTTGTGCTGGCAATTAGGAGAAGAATAAGCTACTGACAAGACCAGACTAAGCTGTTGGTAGAAGTGAGGAGTGCTTGGAAAGTTAAGCCTAGGAAACAAACTTTAAAGTGCGTCTTGCATGTGTCTGTGTATGGTCTTTGCTGGATAGCGGAATTTATATGAAGGCCTTTGTCCAACTTTGAATGAAATAACCCATTTTGTTGTTTGTTGGCTTAAGTAGAAAATGCTTTTTCCCTTTGAGAGGAAGGATGTTAGACAAACCTAAGGTAAACTTCTATTATCTCAAGCACCATAGTGTGGACAAGATTTAGTAGAAACACTCTGCAGTTACATGTTGAAGTACCTCAAGTTTAGCCTTCCTTTGCTTGTCCTCACAAAATGCTGACATCAATTTTACTTTTGACAGGACAGTTTTAGGCAAAAGCCTTGACTGTGCTTCTCCAGAAACATGCTAGAGTACTTAGTTGCCATAGGGGCCAGGTAGTATAAAGTCTGAGAAACAGGAAGGTGTCGAGAAACATTTCATAATTGGAACTTTTAGCAAGTTAAAGTAGTTGAAAAACATTAATGTATGCCTCTAGTAAGCACTCTAGAAGAGTGGCTGAACAGACATTCCTCATTTATGAGAGGAAGCCTTGAGACACTGCGCCATCCACACAGGAAACTACTCATGCCCAGATGTGACTATGCTCTCTGTAAGGCAGCCATCAGCTCAGACTTCCACTTCCTTCTCTAAGAATAAGCATGTATTCTACAGAGCATTACATTTTAAAGAGATGCTTTATCTTCCACCCACTCTACTGCTATGTGTGCTAATTTAATCTACTTAATAGAGAGGAAGAGAGAAACACGTTCTGAAAAGCTGTTAAGTTTATACATTGAGTACTTGAAAACCTTTTCCTCTGCCCCCAGGAGGGAGGGACTTCAACTCCAGCAACTTAAGTGCACCCTGCAAATCTGGCACTCCAAACTGAACTTGCTTTTAGCACAAGAAACTGGCACAGTATTACACCTAGGGTCTGTATGTATTAGATTCCTTGTGTGGCAAGATCAGTTGATAGGGCAGAAAGCAGGCTTCCAAAATGCTTGCTTTAACACAAGAACAAGCACTCTAGCTGGAAATCCAGTTCACGTTGAGCAATCAAAGTCTCCTCAAACAAGTTCTGTTTACTTGTGGTTCCTGAGAAGAGGTTAATTGCAAGCTTTCCAACTGATTGGGACATGCTGCTGTGGAAGTTAAATTATAGCCCAAATCCACCCTCTAACTTTAATACAGAGATATGCTTTCCTTCCTCTATGACACTAGTGCAGAAACATGTTGTGGCTAGCGTCCTGAAATTTAAGCCAGAAACATTTACTCCTAATGGATGTTGCTATTTGAAAGAGATTAAAACCAAAGGAGAAGAAATATTTTATGCTTGCAGGCAAATGAGGATATTCATTGTACTTTTACACTTGTCCTAAGAATTTTTATGGCACCAGTTAAAAATTGGACACCGACAGTCCAGTACGTATGTTGTAGTAAAAGACTGAAAGCAGCCAGCAAAACCTTTTATAGCTTATCACTTCTTCAGAGACTGTATTTGTTAACAGAGCTTGTAAGTATGTTCATTAGCTCCTTGTTTAGAAGGCAGTCACCTGAACAGCAGTCGTTACACTTAATATCTACAGGTAGTATAGTACTGTGAAAATGCAGACTGGTTGTTTGACTATAAGCAATATCAGTTCACTTGGTAACTGAAGATTCATTCCTCTGGAATATTAGCCAAGTCTTATTTCTGCAAGTGTTTATGCACAGCTGGTCCTGTAATCTCAAATGCATGAAATTTGATTATGCCTTTTTCCTCCAGAAGACGGGATAGTAACTCTGTCAAGCTACAGAATAGCATTTGACTTGACCCTCACTTACCCTTTCAACACGTTCTTCAGGTTTCATTGTGTCATTTTATCTTTAGTGTGCACTGTTAAATGTATTTAGCATCATTTTTCATTAAAAAAAAGTAACACTGGTAATTTATTTCCCTAACAATCAAAACTCAGGGGTTTTTTTGATGGCTCCACTCCCCTGTCTCTCCCCCACCCCAATAATTTGTGGGTTGCCTATTTATCTTTGTTCTGATATAAACTAGCACAGAATTATATATTTTTTTATGCACTAGGTTCACTAGAATGAGGACACTGTAGACCGTTATCCTATTTAATTTGGTCTGCCAGCATTTGGAAGACACACATGCTTTGCTTTCTTACATAGCATCCATGCTGTAGATTAGAAATATCCAGTCATAGTTTGCAACAACAGAGTCACATCCAACTCTTGAGCAACCATAGTTTAGCTTCTTTATGCCCTTCTTCCTGTAATGTAGCAGCCAGAACAGCAAGGAAGAGAAAACCCAAACAAGTCAGTTAGGTCTCATAGCACAGTTAAGGTGCTAAGTCAAGCCTTTCAACATATGAGTAAGCATATCCATTTTCTATTTTAAATCTTACAAGTCAAACACGATATCACCTATTTTATTTGCATCTGTACAGAGGAGTCTTATCAGAATTGGATCTCCATCGTGTTAATTTGGAATCATGGCAGATATTTTTCAGTTTAGGATAAGTTTTTCCATGAACTTCCATTTAAGGCTATGCAGTGTATCTCACTGTACTTCAGAAGTCTCCTGAAACAAATTAATATGGTGACCATAAGCATAAAGAAACAGTATTAACTGTAGGTCAGAATAATTATGGAGTTATGAAACTAGTATTTGTGGTCAGTGTAAACATATACCTGTAGCTCAGGCACTCCAGCATTTGTAGGCAAAACTTTATATGTCAAAGGCTGTCCTGCTTTCTGGAATCTTCAGAGTTCCCTGTGCAACATCCTGCCAGCTCCCAGGGCTTCTTCCAGTCCTCCTCTCACCATTATTTTTCTGTCTAGGAAATAATTCTAGCAGAGCATTAACCTCTTAGAAAGATGGGTAGACCTGTAATGAAAATATAGTTATACCAGAAATGATTAAGAGCTTCTCTGAACTTTATATTACTCTGCAGATAGAATCAGTTCTATTTCCAACTTCCACCTGGTTTCTGTTGTACACACAGAAACTGTAGTCAATGACAATCTTGCCTTTCAGTTCCTAGAATAGTCATTGAAGTTTAACTAGTTTGATGCAGCATTTGGAAGTTGAGAAATCCAAATGGAAGCTCCATCAAATTGAGTTTCCAATTTATTTGTTAGGCCACTAGATGTTTAGCTGCTTATTCACTTAAAACTGTTGCAGTGTTTACAAAACTAACAATGTAGCAGCTTTAATTGGCTTTAAAATTGCCCTTTGTCTGGAGGTTTCCTACACAGCTTCCTCAGATCTCAATTTGTTTAGACTTCTCACAATGGCATAAAAAGATGAATCACCAAATTCATGGGTTAAAAGGAGACACTGGCCAGCTAAAAGAGGGAACAGGGCTGCCCAGAAGCTGGGCAGTGTACTCTGTAGCAAGCCAAAGCCGAACGTACATGTAGCTTGTGCCAGTACAATTTAAAACATTCTAGAAAACATGAGTTTGTGCTTCCCCATCCATGTTTCTGAAATGTTCTTCCATCTAATGCATAAATTCATCATTTATACGGTCTGAAAAATTGGTCTTCCGTTGTACGTTTATTACCACTTTCTCATCTACAAACCTTAGAGTACTTTACAAGCAAGAGTTGTCCACGTTCACAGTTAGTCTGACTGCAGAACAAGTTCCCACCCTGGAAGCATCAAGAGATCTTTGTTTCAAAGAGGCCAGAGTTTCACACAGAAGCTTTAGCCAGGTTGTACTTGATAGTTAAGCGTCACTGTGGTCAAGGTGCCTTTACCATATTAGAATTGTTTCCAGCATTGACAGAAGTTCTGCAGTAAGCTATGATCTATAGGTCTGTCATACTAAACACAGACTAATCATGTTTCTTATGCTTAAGTCATGAAGTGTACCTGCAAATAAGGCAGGAGTAGTTCTACCAGGTTTGGTTTTACCTGCCTGGTTCCTCGGTGAACACAAAAAACTTCATGTCCTCCAGTTGTTAACTTTCATCGAAAAAAAAAATATTTAATTATGCTTGAACAGTGATTTGCATTAACTTTATATCTGAATGAGCTACAGTTGTTTTTCTGCATTTCAGATTTAATGCAATCCGCTCATAGTGTTGGAAGTGGTGCTTTGTGCCCTTGGCAGTGGAGGGGGCATCAAGAGCTCCATCATCACAGGAAACAAATGAGTTGCCAGGTGCTGGAGACAACACATGTTAACTAATACTGATTTGGAAGTGTAAGCTGACACTGAAGTTTGGAATTTTCTTTTTAGTCAGCCATATTACTTTAGCACCTTGTGGTTACAATTTTATTTCTAAGCTTTATCCTTTCATCTCTCCAAAGCTTACCCATCCTGCATTTCACTGGACTTCTGGTTTCAGTATTTTTAATTGCTTGCCAACCTCATAAGGTACCTAAAACAACATAGTTGTCATTAACAAAGTTATTTCCCCTTATTTCCTTTGTATCATATTAAGATAATAGCAGTTACTCTTGGCAAAAAATGCCAAGATTACCTGTTTATATACCTGCTGTATCCTTGGCAGGAATCAGAATCCTTGGAAGTCATTAGAGCCATATGCTTCAGCCATGGTTATAGTATTTGAATTTCCACACAACAGAAGATAGCCATTTAATCCATCAAGTGATGATTGATAGAGCTTCTTCCCACCCCACCCCATGCATCTTCACAGCCAACATGTAGGAAAAAAGCCAAGCTTACAGAGATGTAGACAAGTGGGGAAGGCATCTAAAAATCCTCAAGTTAAACAGATTCTGTTCAGAGTAGGTGGGTTTTTTTTTATACAGACAGCTGATTTGTCTTCGGTGTCTCTGAATAACAGTCTTCTGTTAGCTAAAGCAGTCGTAGCATGGAAGCTGATTCAACTTGCTCTTACACACTTTTAACTGAATTTAAGTTGATCTGGAAAGAATTTTAAAAGTGAAAATTTTACGTGAAGTTAGTAAGATAACAGGCTACTATACTCCGACTTCTGCCTTTGACTTTCACAATTTATGTACTATATTAGCCTCTTCTATTTCTCTAAGATGAGAAATTAAAGCAGCTTCAAATTTGACGTCAGGCCCTCCATTGAAGAGTAAAGAAAGCATTGACTTAACTTAGATAGTCAAAGTTTGTATAGAAGTATGAGGTATGCTCGTTTCTCAGGCACAGATAACAAGCAGAAAATATCATGATCTATTAATGTCCACTGGCAATATTGAATTTTGTCTTTTTCTGCATATTAGTATAGCAAAATTTATCAAAAGTTAGTTATGCAAGCACATGAAAGGTGATCTTTGCACATCTGATGCTCACACACCTTAAGGATCAGATTTACAGGTGATGTGCAAGAAACTACAGTAGCAAGCACTGAATACTAAGGAAAAAACCCAAACCATTCTCAGGGGCTGCCTTTTTATCCTGAAGCTGAATCAGGAGCAACCACAAAAACCAGAGATTTGGCATGTGTAGCATCACTCCCAGAGCAGCATTAAAGAATAGGTGACAGTTTTTGAGGGAACACCCCCACACACACTCATTGGGCATTACTGTTTCCAAAGCTATTTGACATCAGGTCTGAGTAGACATAGTAGGACTGTTGGGAGGCTCTGTCCAGAAGTCACCTCACAGTAACTGATGTTATCATGAACGACAGTAGGAACCACATCTCAGCTACATATTGCTAAATCCTGATCAACAGACAGGATTTTCAGTTGTTGTCATGAACTTGACATTCCATTGTCAGATTTCTCCTGAACAAAGTTCTTATTGTGACTCAAATGTTAGGTATAGAAGAGACTTAAGTGAAACAGTATCAGAATAATTCAGCCACGAGTGAACCTTTGAATTGATTACGTTCATGACGAGAATATCAGGCAAGATTCTTCTGTAAGAATGGCAGGCTTAGGTAAAAAGCAAGAGCAAAAAAAATCATTTTTGCTTTTCAGTCAGCCTCTGGGATAACAGTGCACAAAAGCATTATGTTATTAAATTTATCCACTCCTGTATTGAAAGGATTGCTTAACTAACTAGGAGCAATATTGTCTTCCATTAGAGAGAATGAGAGTGCAGGGGATTTTGCTTCTTAGTAACTCTATAGAGGAATATTTATATGGGTCAGTCTGTATGCTACACTGTGTACATAAGCTTCATCTACTCTGTAGTGAGTCAGAAGCTCATTTGGTCCTTGGGACAGCTGATTATATAAATCTTTTCCTATTTATTGTATCAAGAAAATGGAGGGGGAATTTTGCACTTTAATCACCAATCAACGTATACCCCACCTAAGCAGATAACTCGCATGCCTCTTTCCTCCTCACTTCAGGTGACTTGATTTAAGCCTTTCCAAAAGAAAGGTTACATGTACCTGGAACCAAGAAATCTATCTAATGTTTTATTAAGAGTGTCAGAAACTTCTACTCAGGGACAGCCTGCTAGGCAAGCAAAGAGTTAATGCCAGGTCACTTTGGTTTGGAAAGTCAAAGGAAATTCTGTTTTAGGAGATGGTGAAAAACTAGCTGTTTGCATTGCTTTAAATATAAATTCATACTGTGTATGGGAAAATGCTTATGGAGACCCTCAGTAAGGAGGAACCCGTTTTCTATTCATCTGTTGGCATGGGCTGTTGCTATTTCTGTGCTTAAATGTGTCTGCAACATCCTCAACCCCTCTTGAAGGAAGAGGTTTGTAGAGAGAGGGTAGGAGAACCATTATCCCCATTAGGGTGCTGCCATGTGGTGGAAGAGACCAACACATCTGGAAATTGGACACCAATAAATACCTACTGACCTTTAATACAGGGGGATCTTCTGGAGATAAACTGGAGGTCAAATGTCCAAAGTAAGTCTTTCGGGTAGACTCTTTAGTGCATTGGAATAGTTGCCTGTCAGTTGCAGTCCAACTTAAGACTTAATGATTTCTCTAGTAAAGTTACTTTATTTCCCAGAAGCTGAGATAAAGGAGGAAAAAAGTCCTGATTTTTATTTCACTTGAACCTTATTACCCTTTAAGTGACACTTTTTAAAAAAAAGCTCAGTCCAGGAAGTGGTATGGGTTTGTTGCTTCTGAGGAAAGAGGACATCTGAAAAAATATCAGGCTTTACATTCTTCTTGATGTGTGCTTCTGTCACAGCAGCTGTGCAGAGCACAGATTATCATCACCAGCTGGTTGTTACCTCATTTTCAGATTTACTAGCTGAGCTGCTCAGATGAGCACTGCAACCTCCTGTTTCAGTCAGAATGAGGCGTGCTAGTTTAAACAGCTTAAGCAGCAGGTTAAGGAGCAGAGACCTGTACTGGTCAAGTAGATCAGGTTAGCAGTTTTACAAACAGCTCAGCTGTTAGATTTGAGGGAGAAAGTAGGAAGCAGCTGGGGAGGGCTGTGAACAGCAGTCCTCCCTTCAGCCACCACTGCTGTCAGATGTCATGCCCGCAGCCTCAGTCTTATATCAGATAAGCTTGTTCTCAGTGCAACCTCATGCTGTCTTTTCCAGCTGTCAGCACTAACTCACCTGAGGAGGCTTCTCATGTCACCATGCCTAGTTACCCTTGCAGCACCAATTCCGAAGTCCTAGCTTAGCATTATTAGCTTAGCTTTTTAACTTGACATTTCTCTTGAGAAACACATTTTAGATTATATTTTAAGGCAGTCATCTTCTCTTTCCCCTTGTTCTGTTCAGGAAGTCTTTAGCATTAGTGTGCTGTGTGACAAGTTACTGCCCAGCAACCACGCAAAGTCACAAACAGGGTCTGGAACCACATAGCAGGTTGCCCTTAAAGGCTCAATTCTCCTGCAACTCTCATAAGCCAGACATAGGAAATCATTGGCTAAAAATCACTTCCAGCCTTGGAGAGCAAGTGCACTTTTTTTTTTTTTAAAATACTCTTTCCAGAAAAAGGGAGAGAAGCCAGTAAGTTTCTCAATTCAGTTTGGGCTGTTCATTTATGGCACCCTCATTAATCCACAAGGAATCATTACAGGTTACACCATTGCCATAAAAATGCTTTTTTTGAACAGATCCAGGAAGGAATTGTTTTATGTGTTTCCCCCTGTAATTCCTTTAAAGGGAATTGCATTATATTAATATAATACTGAGCTTAACCTCAGCTTCTGCAGAGAAATATTTATCTTCTTTGAAAGAAGGAAAAAAATGGTTCCCTGGTCCTACTAGCATCTTCCATTGGATTAAGTTCCTTACAGTTTTAAACAAACAAAAATATAAATGTATTTTAAAGTAGCCTGAACTGAAGTACGATGTGGGGAAAAGAAAAATCCCCAAGGAAAGTTGAAAGGTTACCTCTTTAAGGCTCTGTCTGTTCCTCAGAGAAGATCAAAGCTCCCTTCTCACCCCTGGCAACCCCAAAACGACCTCCTTCTCCCTACCTATACAAAGTAGAAGTAAGGCAGAGCAAGACTCTATTACTTCAAAACCTCTAGCCATACTACCATCATCAAGGGCCTCTTTCTCATTTAAATACAGCCCTGCCAGAGGCCAGGTGGAAATGTTTCACGGTTCATGATGGTCTCATGCGTTTGTTTCACTGATAAAACAGTAGTTCCTTATTTTCCTGCTTAATGACATTGTACGAGTCCCGGTTTTGCCAGTTCTGAAATAGTAAATGCAGTGAATGAGGCAGAAGGCTGTTTCAAAGGGTGTAAATTCAAATAAATAAAGACTATATTTTAACATAGGCACCTATGTTAAGATGTAAAATAGACATTTTAACACCTGGAAAAGGTTCAGAGAATGCTGGTTATGGCATTTTTTGAGCTTTGTGTGTATAACTTCACAGCATTGACATTCATCTTAACATAAACGCTTATGAAGATACTCACTTTGAAAGAACAAAATAATATTTTAAAAACATAATATTTGTATCAGCTGTGTGGAAGTCTAGCTTTTCAATAACTAAATTGTTATTATTTTGTTGTTATTAATAACTAAACTGAAAGAATCTTGTGAGCTACAGCTGATTGTATTATTTGTAGATGCTGTTCTTTTTCACAGCAGAAATAAGATATTCCATTGCTTCAGCTGAAAAATGTATTAATAGATTTTGATTAAAATTATAAAAATCAGATTTCAAATACTCTGAAATTTTAACATGCAGCTACAAGCTTGTTAAAATAATACTATTAAAAATTTAGTATAAACATAACTGTAGATTTTATTGACAATGAAAGTTATAGGAGTTGCTTGGAAGTAATAGAGTTCAGTGCTCTTTTGTCATTTCAGTGGAGATTTCATTACTATATCCCCACAGTAATGTTTTTCATCTGAATTCTAATGCGCGCTAAAGCAGAGAGATACTGGTTTGGGCCCAGACCCTCATCTTTGAGAGATCCTCTAGTGACATGCTCAGAGGTTCACATAAGTATAGTTCACATTAGTATATCTGTAGAAGCTGATTAAAGTACAGCATTCAGAACTAAATGCTAGTATTTTACCTGTTCTAAACTAGTTTGGAACTGAATTTTTTACTTGTAATTTCTGTGTTTTGCTGTAGCGCTTTTACAAACAACTTACTCTCTTTTCAGACTGACGTACTGTCTAACACTGTGTAAAATGTTGGGATGGTTAAACTGTCAAATCACTAATCCACACTGCAAATTTCAGCACTTCTCATATTCTAGTAGGTTCTTAAAAAAGCACAGTAATTCTGATATGGAGTCCTTGTGTTTTGAGAGTTCTGCCTCAATCTGCATAAATCCCCCTTTATTCCTCCTCTCTGCCTCCGCTTTCAGCAGCCTCTGGTCCATTTTCAAGATTAGTTTCCTCATGCAACTGCCAATCATTCCCTCTGACTGTATTTTCAATTTTGTTTTGTTTCTCCACTTGGTCTGTATGCTCTAAGTTTTCCTCCCTTCCTCAGAAGAGACAAGATAATGAACTTGTTTTCGTTGAATAATCTTATTCCTGTCAGTTTTAAGTGGAAAACCAAAAATTGTTTGATCTATATTGCAGTATGTGGTCCTGCCATTAAGCTAATTTACTGCTTTCACTTTGTTAAATAACTTACTTGTGTCCCATGTAGCAGCTATTGATTTTTATATCCTACGTTTTTAATACCACGTGTCTTAAAATGAGTTGTTGACTTCTTGTTTGTATAGCAGCCTCCTATCATGTCAGCGAAAATTGTTCCTGGCTCTGAAAAATAACAGTGCCATGTCAGCAGAGGAAAGACAGCTTTTTAAAAGATACTGTAAAATGGTTCTTTCAATGACTTGCGTAGTGCTCCAGAGATATAACTACTTTAGTGGCTCAGATCCATGACCTATTTTTCTCTTGTCCCTTGGAGAACTACCATCTGATTCTCACTGTGGTCTTGTCCTGCGAGTTTAGAGGGCCACTCACATTCACCTAATTAATCACATCCTTACTTACTCCCTTGGCTAGGTGTTGAGAGTGTTCGTAGTCATTTTTTGCCAGTTCATCCCTGGAAAAATAGGGTAGCTGGCAGTGAAGATGCTCTTTGTGTTCAGTCATGGAGGCTGTAAGGGTTGTACTGTTTGTAAGGCTAAAGTATGCCCATTGCTCATGCACACATAGCCCATCTTAAAAACAAACAAACAAACAAACCCAAAGTATTTGTAGCTCCTGTGAAATTCAGGCCTGTACTGTCCACATGGATTGTATATCCCAGGAACCATTTAAGCTAATGCCAGGAAAAGGGTGGTTTGTTCCCCTGCTGTGCCACGTCAGCAAATAGAAGATTGGCATTTGTCATTGTGGACTTTATGAACATGCTTATCAGAGCTGTTTCTCTGGCTGATTTGAATTTTTATTTTGTTTATTAGGTGAAGAGTGTTAGCGCCAGGGCTAAATACTCTTTTACTATAAAACTCTATAAGATTAAATCCCCTTGTGATTCTCTAATTACATTTCAAGGACACTGCGTTGCTTTCCCAGAGAACCTGTGGTGATCTTTAGATATATCCCTGGTTACAGAGCAACGCTGGATTGAAACAGCAAGGTATATGCTGTGTGTGAGATATTTGGTTCAAAAAACCCTGAAGTCCTTTGAGTAAACCGCCTTTAGTAGAACTGAGTGACTTCTGCCCTACCAATTCCAGCGTCACGTTCGTGCCAGTGCGGATATGCTGAGTATTGCTATGAGACTGAACAAAACGGCTGAACTGTGTTCAGCTGGTATTACTTCTGTTGCAATGGTTATTTTTCACTCGTGTCATAAACACAAGTCCTTAAACTAAAGTCCATAAACACATATAGTCCTTATAGACTAATTAACAGATGTACTTCAACAGCACTTGTTTCACCTTTTCCCTGAAGGCCACAATTGGCATTTGCTTTGAGAGCTGTGTAAAGAGTATCTTTTCAGGATTTCATTAATTTTTGTCGTTTTTTAGCATTACTTGTGAGAAAGGGCATATGAATGCACCTGGAAAAGGAAGTTCAATTGTCTGGACTGTTTTCCTGAATAGCATACAGAGCTGTAATCCCACCCGGAGGGAATACACACCATCTTTATGCCAACTGGCTTGGGCAATATGAAGCTTGTCAGTGCCAGGAGTTTTTGAACGCATGTGGCTACACTACGTAAATGTACTGCACTGAGATAAAGCAGTGTCTATACTTTTCTTCCCCAGAGTCAAAGAAGAGGTTGCTATGCTTTTGCAGAGAGCTCTAATCTAGATAAAACCATAGGGTTTATACACTTAAAATTTACTCTACCTTAACTATTTCTGCTTGATTTCCCCTCTATGCATACCTCTATCCCAGGATGCATGCGTCCAGTTCCGAATCACAGAAGTCACTTCAAAGCTTTGGAATTGGACTCTCTTGATGCAGACTAAGAACATCCAGCCAACAGTTAAATAAGGGATAGTTAGCTCAACTCTAAATTCACTCCATGCCTTAATCTGGATTGGCTTCTGTGCATCAACAAACTCCTAATTAATTCAATTGCTAGTGAAAGGTACTGTTTAAAAATTAACATTGTGTTGATAAAGTATTGAGGAACAAATTCTTTTTCAGTAAAGGGGAGTTTACACAGAATTAGTGTGTGAATGCAAGAGAAATTCAGTGCTTGATCTTTTATTTGTATCTTCTCTGAAACTGCCAACAAGAATCTGTAAGTGCTCCCATTACTGTTGATTTTGGTGGTGTGAACACCTGTCTATTAATAATTAGAATAAAACTCACAAGCTCATTTCCTGGAAGGTAGGAGCTATCAGCCGTAATGACTGCAGGCTTTATTGATCTGATGGGGATTTGGAGTGCTAACAGACAACCTAAAGGTTTCAGGGCCAAATAAAAATCCCCGAGTCCCTGAAGTCCTCTGCACAAATGAATTCTTCCTCTTTTACAGACCTCTCTGAAATCAAGACATGTCTCTGTGAAGACTGAGCTACAGATTTTCCCTAAAAGGAGATTTTACAAACAGTCTTTTTCAATGGTGATTTTTTGCTTTATTCTTTATAGGTGGATACCTCACTTGACAGTAACTCTGAAATCTCCCCTGGCCTAGTTTTTGTTCTCAGCAGCACTAGTTTAAGTATGCTCTCAAAGACAGTTTTAGTTCTGCTCTTCATGATTCCCTGGAAGAGCAAGAGGCTAAGCAACATCAACCTTATCAGAAATATAAAAAGTCAAGGACAGGACTTTCTCTTTAGGGACAACTATCCATCCCTCATGCAAAAGAGGTGGGTGAACAGCTCTTGGGATGGAAGATACCTACTTTTGTGTACCAAACATTCACCAAATATATAAGATTGCTGGAGGACAACAAACTACCAGCTGAGAATTCTTTAAACTTATGGTTCTTGAAGACTTTTATGGTAGCTGCTGTTGCTTGGATATCCAGAGTTAAGGATGTCTGCCCTCCTGTGCATGGAGGAGAGTTTTAAGGGCCAGCTCAGAACAGGATCTCTCCCCAGTAATAATGCAGCGTGCTTGTGACCTCTTCCAGTCTTTGGGCAGTTAACCACACGTAAGAAATCTTTCAAATGTACAAAATCTGTACTCTTAGGCTCTGCCCTCGACAGTCTTTCTGCTGTAGAAAATTTTTAAAAATGACAGTCCTTCCCAGTTGCTAGATTTGATGTTCAAGGACCTGCGTCACAGTCCTTGCTAATATGGCTCTAGATGTTGATTTGTCATGTCACATGCAAAAATTCTAATTTCCTCCTTTTTTCTCCTAACATCTTATTGTCCACTGATAGCACTGTTTTGGTGTGGGGTTCTCCTTGCCAAAATGAGTATTTTGGAATATCTAGGAGTCCAAGCCCAGGGAGTCTGAGTCTCTTGGAAGTCAGAGCAAAGTTGTGGACCTTTAGTTCTAAGTAGGTACAGAGAGGAGTGTGTTTCAAGAAGACACAAAACTGTATGTATGCCACATTCATTAATAGATCCATCTAGTACCCTTTAAAAGAGAAGGTGAATGCAAATGTGCTTATCAGAGGTCTTAGGTTATACAGCAGCAGTTCTTCAAACTAACATCATCAGTGCCATCTTCTACAGATAAGCCATCCAGTTAACAGACCTTGTTGTGTCCAAACAAAATCACAGGTGTTGAGTGAATAACTGTGCAGAAGCAGGTGGATATCACTTTCTCATCTATTGGGAACTGATCAGTGTCTGAATCATTGAAGACTGACCCAGCAGAATACATGTTCTTATAAATCCCAGAGAGGCCTTAACAGACCTGACCCCATACAAGTGAACTCTGAGCCTCTGTATTCACTGCCCTGAGTTCAGATTTCTTCATGTTGCTTGCTACTGAGAGAAGAAATTAGTGTTCAGCAACATCGATTAGGATTGCTTTGCCAATAAGTTAAAATTATTTATTTTGTGTATAGTAGTTTTTATCAGCTATACAAATGTTTGTAGGCATAGTGCTGAAATTCAGAAGAAAAAGTACCCAATAGTCTTTGTACTTGTGCAACTGGGATCTAGTTTTTCTTGTAGATCTGAAGAAGTGCTTTAATTTTAGTCTAGAGAGGATGATAGAAGAAAGCTTTACTTATAACAGGTGACACAGAATAATCTTACTGTTGAAGCTGTGAGATTCTGGTATTCTGGAATCTCAGGAGTTCTGCAGGAGGCTTCTGAGATTGCTTTCAAGATCTGTTATTCATAGGTGTGGAAGCATTGCTTCTTGTTAAGGCTTCACTGTTTTAGTTATAGCTCCAACATGTAGAATCTTTTTCTTGTCATTTTAATGGGGTGAATCAATCTGCTGTATTACACCAAAATTTTAACAGGAAGCAATGTTCTCAGTGATACCTTGAATAAAGATTAAGTATAAAATTTAATCTGAAATTTATAGGTAACACTAGGTAAAAATTATCCTGGAAACTAAGAGGTTTTCAAACTTAAAGTGTAGCTAACTCAACTAGGGTTTAAAAAAAAAATGTTCTGTTTTCAAGACCCGTCTCCTTTAGGACACATTCAATATGTTAAGTATGTCAACAAATGATATGAGTCTCTCCCTTGAAATACTTGCTGCGCCTTCTTCATCGTTGCACTAAAGTAGGACTGTAAAGTGATTTGGTCTTGCAATTAGCTCTTTTTAATCATTTAGAGTTTGAATACCCAAGTTGTTTAGTTCAACTGAGAAGAATACTGGGACTAAACTATTGCAGACAACTGCTGGTTTTCCTATGCAGATTTCCAGCATCTCACATGTTAATGTGTTCCTCTATTCTCTTCTCTATATCAATAGGGGTACTTTGATAGAGAAGGGGAAGATGGTTGCTCCTGTGGTAAATTACCCATTTCTTCTCTCTTCTTTTAGTATGTGCATCTGTATGAGAACATTTTCATGGAAGGCACCTTACCAAC
Source organism: Anarhynchus alexandrinus (assembly GCA_008711295.1). Taxonomy (NCBI): domain Eukaryota; kingdom Metazoa; phylum Chordata; class Aves; order Charadriiformes; family Charadriidae; genus Anarhynchus; species Anarhynchus alexandrinus. The sequence continues at coordinate 1,448,311 of VUYV01000074.1, forward strand.
TGTTCTGCATAGAACAGTGTTTCTCCAAGGGATATTTAAGGGGTGTGCAGTTCAGTCTAGGAAGACTCACATGTCTCTCTCCCCCTTATTTTGCAGAATTTGTGGGTCTGCACCTGCTACAGGTTTTGTTTGGGTTTGGGTTTTTTTTTTATGAAGACTAAGAAGAAGGATTCCACTAAAAGACGGAATATATATTTGTTCTTTGTGGAATATTTTTTGCCAACAGAGATTACAGTAAAATTCTTGAGTAAATAGTACCCATCCAAGAGAGGTAACCAACCTAGCAGGACTGTTTCCTTTGTGAACGCTTTAATTACCTACTTAATGTTAATTTATGGCAGTACAGGAATGATTAATAGGAGGCTTTACAAACATAGATGTCTAGGTAGTACATGCATCCTGTATGTGTGAACTACATGGTGCTGATCTTTGACATAGGCAGCAGTCCAAAGGAATAGTAGGATAAAGGGCCAGATGTTGTTGAACTGCTAGACATTCTGTGATGCTACCATACTGTAGCCTTTTTTATCCTTGGAAATTGAACAAATAAAGGTCCTCTAAAGAGAGAAAGCCCAGTTGAGCAGCTTGGAGTACAGGCACAAAGAATCCAGAAGAATTTTTGCACTGTTGAGGATGGTAGCATAGTAAAATAGTGGGTTTTGGAATTAGAGCTCTTTTGGATTAATATAAGGGAAGCCTCTATGCAAAATACTACTGTCATTGCAGGCTCATGTTCTGATTGCCTTATCAGGGGAGATGAATCCTCAATGGCATTTTTGTTTATCTTACAACGGAAAAAGACAGAAAATAAGCTATTAAAGCAGACTTATTTAAATGAAAGGCAGTTCGGATGCCACACATCTGAGCATTCAGCTATGCAGTTTTAGCTAAGATTGTTGGTTAGTTTTTCTATCAAAAAAAAACCCTAATTTATTGCTGCTTTGTGTACTTGCTTTGTAGTGTGGCCAGACTACTGACAAGAGATAAATTCTTTTTTTGTTTCAACGATGATCTTCTTTTCTCTCTTCCTGCTTCTCACCCTAAAGCAGAACACAGAAATGAGAGGTTAATTACTTCCATTATGTTCTTGGGATCCTTGTTATACCAATGAATCTTGTAAAGAAATACTACAAAATCTGTTACTGATCAGTTCAAAAATAGATGGACTTTGTTCTGATTGTATATCAGTTCACATTCTAGTAGGGAATAGTGTGTTTATTAAGCTTTATGAAAATGAAAAACAATCCCATTGTTCCCTAGGTTGTGGTCTAAGTGCCAGCTAGGCATGGGCAAGTCCACCATTAAATTCATATCTCCCAGGAACATAAGATACCCTAGGGAAAATCAGCAGACGTCTTTTATATAGCAATAAAGAAATATATTTTCAAAAGGAAATGGCTTGGTTTTATCCTGTAATACCTACTCATAACAGCAGTCTAATATTAGTGGAAGATTAACATTATTCAGTCATTTAAACGTCAAATCTTTATGGCAAACCAGCATATATTTTGAGTTAAATCTCAAAGACTCTTGCTTTCTCGTTCTGTGTGTGTGTGTTGCTTAATCTCCCTGGCCAGTATAGAGGATGTTGTGATCTCCTTGTTAAAGACGTCACACTGAGAAGATTGTAGTAGAGGAATAAATAGAACAAGTGTTAGGAAGCCAAGCAGCTCATCTTGGTTGGACTAAAATGCACTCCACACAGTCTGGCTTCCCCATAGGTTTGTTTCTTCTAACTTTAAGTAGATTCAGTTAGCATTTTGCAAAGTTTCTAGCTAGCTCGTTTGAGGCTCTTCTAAGTACATTTGCATCCTTTTCTGAAATCTTGTTTTACCTATTTGTGCAACTAAGTAGTCAGTATTTTTTACAAAAAGTTTTTCCTCTGGTGGAGAGAGTAGACAAGGGCAGTGGCTCCCAAAGTGTGAAGAGGCTCAAAATTTCACATGTGAGGTTCGGTAGGGAGCTTGAGCACTTAAAGGTCTGCTAGATCTGGGCTGGCTGTGTGCAGGCCCAATCTCGTTATCATTAGCCTGTATTCCTGGCCTATGGTGCTGAGGTGTACAGTGCTAAAACACTGGAGTTGTTCTGGGTAGGGGCTGCCAGACCTGTCCAGGCTGATTCTCTCTTTCTACGTGCCAGCTGTATAGTCATAGTGTGCGTCTTTGCTAACAGGTCTGCTGTGTCTTCTTATAATTGGACTAAGTGGAGTAATCTGATGGAATAGGTGTTCAGACATTCTTCACAAATAGAGGAGATCCATCAAAACAAATATATGTGTTTCTGCATTTTGTGAAAGGAAAAATGGCAGCCCTATCTTTGGGAGTTCAACTACAGGTAGATATCTAAGATTTGAAAGATTTCCCACTAAAATGTTAAACTGTATGTGTTAATAGATTGCATAAAAGCAATAAAAGAATGAGTGAAAAATGAGTCCTTGCCTATTCTCAACTGGATCTGGTGAGGCTGGAATTACTGGAAACTTTTTCAAGCAAAGTTAAGTTAGGAAAACCTTGCTGCTGGAACTTACTGCTTTTTTCCAGAAGTTTTTTTTTATACCAGGACTGTGCTCAGACCTTGTTCTGCTCTGATCTCAATAGATTCTGAAAGAATGTAGTGAAAAGAGGAAACAAGGCAAGATGCAACAGGGTGGACACTTCCCCGTAGTGGCTGCCTGCTTGCAATCCAACTCTGGGAAACTTCAATGGATATGGAAACAGCAAATCCCAAAATACAGTTCCATTACAATACAGTGTAAGGGTATATCTCAGTGTTACAGGTCTATTTGTGCATCCTTGTAATAGAGCTGGGTGGCATTCATTTTGGAAGCACAACTCTGGCTCAGAGAGTTCATTTTTATTATTTTAACCAAACAGCTTCGGGACTTGGCATTTTCTCTGAAATTTAGACTAGTGGCTCAGCCACTGACTGCCTGTGTTCAAGAAGTCTGAGTCTGAGAGTGCTCTTGGAGTGAAGGTGGTATCAGGCTGTTTGGACTTACTTAAGCAAAATATGTTTATATTGGTTCGGCTCTTAAGAGTCCTTTAGAAAGTAATCTCTAAATGTCATTCTGTACAAAATGGTTGGTCACTTTGTATAAAATGGTGCCTGCCTGTCCCTGCCAGCAATGAACAGCCATGGCATTTGTCCTAAGACTTTGTCCTTTCAGATTAACTGCTGACTACGTTTTGCAAAATTACTGCTACTGTTCCCGGAGCTGGCAATTTTGAGGACAATTTGAATACATGAAAAAGTGCTGTGTTTCCACTCATTCATTGGGCTCCCTTTTACACTTAATGAAATTTTGTGGAAGGAAACCTTGCATGTTAAGGGATGTTAGAAACTGCGTATCAGCAGCATCTCTAGTTTTTAGAGTGGGGGACATTTTTTAACTTAGGTGACCACTTGTCTTAAATGAACAAAGGAGCTACCTGTGATAGTAAGCGTGACCCATATACAGGCTTCGTTGAAGCACTTTGTCTGAGCTCAAAATATGTTTGAGTGTCCAGAGTTAAAAAGGGAAAAAAAAAAGGAAATTAAGCATTTTCACAGGAACTCTGTTTGAATTAAACAGAACCAAGAAGGGAACAAGTGCGATATTTTTCCCCATGACTCCCCTATTTTATATTTCTGGTGGTGTTAAGTTGTCTTAGTGAACAAGAATATTATTGATAAGTTTCAGAGATTTACTCATTTTTCTAGCTATAAGCATTTTGCTTCTATTGTCAGAGCTATAACATTTATTTTTTGTCCTGCTTTGATATGCCATTTTAGACATTAAAAAGTACTTCTAATTCTGCAAGCAGTCATCTTAATTTCCTTCCTGCCCCCCACTTCCATTAGTAATGCTTGGCAGTGATTCAGAACCACCCTGCTTTCTAGTTAGGGTGAATAAGAAACCACCAAAAGCACGAAAAACACGGAGTGAAGGGAACCACTGGCACCCGCTCCATAGCATGATTGCAGCAATCTGTGCTACTGCACAGTCACTCCAAGTTAGAGTAAGAGTTTCCATTAGCCAGAAAGCACAGTTCCTGGCTGTCTAAAGAGAGAGGCAGCATTGTCTACTGAAGCAAGAGACTTGAAGCCAAACACCTCCTGAGATCTCTTTCCTCTTCTCATACTGATTCATTGTGTGGCTGTGGGCAAGTCTTCATGCTTATTTCCCAGTCTCTACAATATGCAGTTAGTAAAAAGCTACTTTGAGAACGTTATTTGAAGTTTTTGAAGCACAACGTAGTACTAGGAATTGTTTAAGTTATTAGTCACTGAGCTGTAGTGTATTGCCTATTCAGTGGGACATCCTTTCTTTCTCATTAAATTAGAGGATTCATCTCCTGTCCGAGGTAGCCCAAGGTAGATGATAGTGACAGTACAAACTCGTAATGCACTGAATGACTTCATGCAAAAGCACCATCTCCCATCAGTTTCCAAGCTGCAGATCTGTTCTTAGAAGTACATGATATATTAATACCTCCAGTAAATTACATATTCTTCTAAAATACATGAATCTGATAAATCTATAGATTATCGGAAGTTGCCTTTGGAGCTCAGTAGGCTGGTGTGCTAGAGAGCTCTGTAAGAAGAGACATGAGGTTAGGGAGGAAAAAAAGAAATTAAACATTAACGGGGTAAAAAGCAGTCACAGCATAAGCACTGGCAGTGGGAAGTCATCTAGGCTTTTTGTGTTGTCAGTTGCTTATTTTACCGGGGGGACACTTTCAGACCAAGATGTTGCTTGGAGTTCAGAGGATAGATAAACTGAACAGCAGGGGAACCTGCTGATGCTCAGCTATGCCATTTTCAATAAACATCACTTCACTCAATAGAGAAATTATTGCAGAGGCCTTCGAGGAACAAAGGCATTGACTGGCCACAAACAGTGCTGTATAAAACTGCCTTTTTAAAGCCTTTTAGGGTTTTTTTTCCACACTTCACAAAAGGCTACAGGTCATTCAAGTGAAACTATATGAAAACACCAGCTAAGCAGCCATGTTTATCCCATTTAAAAATTTGGTCAAAGAAGTCTTTGTTCCTCTGCTCAGGTCTGTGCCCTGTCAGTATGGGAAAGTGTGAAGATCCTTTTAGACATGTAAAAAAAAAAATCCACTCCTACAGTGTTGCAAAAATGATGTGAAATCAAGCCAAGCTTTCCTTTATAAGCAAGCCAATATAATGCATATTTTAAAACAATTGAATAATGGTATAAAATAAAGAGGCATATCGAAATACCTCATTCCATTAAAGCTAATTTCATTGCATGACTGTCGTGACATCCTGCGTTTCAACTCCGTATAGAACAATAGGCCATAACGATTTACAGGGAGGTAAATTCCTCTGAGGGCTTCTGGTTACAACCTCATGTATGAAAATGAAGTTATTCACCAGAACCACTTGATAGATTATTTCCATGAAACTCCCTCTAGTTCACTTATTGCTGAGAACCTTGAAATATTATCATAATAGTTCAGCTGTGTTGAAATGATTGAATGTTCTGAAGTAGTTAAGACGAAATAAAGTTGTTTCAGTCGCTGAATCACTTTCAGCATTCTCTAGCAGAAAGGAAAATTGTTTGATGTGCTAAAATTAAGAAGTGGGCAACCTTATTCCAAATTGTTTGGGAGTTTAAAGCATTTAGCTTAATTTTAAGCATTCTGGATAAAAAAAAATCTCTATCCAGCCAGATTTGAATTGCAGGAATGTTCTTCTTTTAATTGCATCTCCCTAATCATACGTTCCTTGAAGTGGCTTCACAAGCTGTCCTGCGAGCTGCCACACCTTTTGATATAGGTGAGGCATCTTCTGTAAGGAGGTCCCAGTGTTTTATGTTTCAATTGTATTTTTAGTTTCCCTTATGTATGTGGTGTCTGTATTAGCTTTCTCCTTAGTTACATTCAGTTTTGTTCTTTCCACTGAGCTACAAGCAACCCACTTTAAAATTGTGTTTTGATAAAGCCCTATGAATTTTATAGGTCACATTCCTTTCTCAGATGAATACATCATTCCCATTGACTCACCTGCTGTTTCTGCAAACTCAGAGTATTACTGATGACATTAATTATGTTAATATTCAAAGGGTTCTTAGCATGAGCTCAAGCTTTTCCAACATGCTAATTTTCAAGATCCATTTAAAATGCAGGGAAGATGGGGAGGAGTTGAGTGTTATCACACTGGAAAGGAGAAAATAATTTTCTTTGTGCAATTCATGCTTCTGAGATGGTCCTGCAAGCAATGATGAGTTTTTCTAAGTTATTGATTGGTTTACTACCTAGGATGTAAAGCAATCTCCAGATGTGATCGCATGTTGTTTTTCCTGCTGAGGCATTAGTATAAAGGAATTCTGTCAAGCCTATTTAGAGAAGCCAAAGAAAAGCCTAAAAAACGTAGGCAGCAGAAAGCAGCATAAAACCACTGCATTCCTTCAGCTTGCTTTTATTTTGGCACTGTTATCTGGTTCTATGAACCATTTTAACATCTGTTTCTAGAGGAAACAAAACACATTTCTAATAGCAGCAAACAAAGCACTTCCACAGATCTGGCACAGAAAGCAACTCCCTCTGATGGGAGAACCTGCCCCATAAGCTGGCGATTTGTGTGTAGATTTGATTTAGAGCTTATTCCCACTTTAAACAATATTATATTCTATGTACCACAAAAGCATTTTGGGTTTTGTTTTAACTTTTGTTGTTAGGGATCTCAAATCTTAGGGGTTTTTTTTTCGGAGCTTAGACATGGTTATTCTTTTTAGGTTGAGCTTAGTTCCTAGAGAAGTGCCTAACACGCGCTCCAAAAGCGTTGTCTATGTGGCCTTTGCTGGTATGTCAGGGTAACAGGGCAGTCTTCTCATCTGCTGCAGGCAAGAGCTGCTGGGGAATGTCACATATTGTTGCTTTTGTCTGAAGAAATCAAAGGTTGCTTGGAAATGCCTAAATTGGTTCCTATTGCTCAGCAGTGACAAAAATTGCTGGAATTTGTAAGAGAGTTAAGCTTTACAAGGCTAGTCTCGTCTGGACAGAGACATAAACCTTGAAACAATAGTGTCTACATCCCTCGTTCAGCTGTTTGCAAACCACTGTAATTTATTCTTTCTTACCCTTTTCCCTTCTGTTGACCCTTAGCTTCATCTCAGTAGGTCTGTAACTCTTTACTTCAAGATGTAACTCCTTTCTTCAAAAGGAAGAGAGGAAAAGTCAGTGAAATGGAAGCCTGGTTTAGTTTGCAATATTGCTGTGTATTACTGAAGAAAAAAACCCCACGTTCTCCCACCCTGCCTGCCCATGCTGGACACTTCTCTTTCCAGAGTCCAGGAGCTCTCCATCTTCACTGTTTTTGTACAAGCACCTGCCTTTGTTAAGCCTACTACAGGTGTCACCAATTGTGATTTAAATATTTAAGATCTGGAGAGATTTCACTCTGAATATTTCAGACAGTAAATTGACAAGAGTGAAAATTAAACATAAACTAAATGAAAGCAAACTTTGTGCCTTATTTTCCTACCTGATGTCACTAGGATGCTGTGGAGTAGAGATGTATGTTAAGTGTCCATTTTGATGAAAATAGTGAATAATAATTGTATTATTCAACCTAAACTGCTTGAAAGGCACAGATGTTAAACTGGATAGTCTGAATAAAATTTTTATTAGCAAATGCTGGACACGGTTTTACTGCATTTCCAAAGTATGCAGAGTTAAACAGCTTCTGTATTTCTCTAGTTTGATTAGGATCTCTTTGTGGCTGATCTGACTGAATTGATCTATGCTGCATGTTTGTTGTAGACTTTTGCAGTGTGCCTCAACGTGAGCACTGCTAAGATAATATATATTCAGAGGTTCAAGCAGGAAATACTTTAATGGTGGGAACATAGCTCATCTTCAAAATGGTTACCCAAGGTGCAGGGAGAACGTGACACATTGCAATGAATACTGTAGCTGAACAACAGGACCAACCTTACTGCATAGCAGAAATATTCTGCGGTCTACTTAATATAATATAATATAATATAATGTAGCAATATTAACTTCTGCCCTATTAGTTTAATTTTCTATTACAATTAAGGTAAGGTTGACATAGTATTCAGTAACATGTGTGACTGTCTTTCCAAGTATGAGCCAAGAACATCTTAATCCAGGACTGTCTGATGGATGTTAGACGAAAATATGTTGTGATGATATAAGATCTGTATAGACGGCATCTGCAAGCAGAGATGTAAGGCAGAACATAAAAAGGGGAGTACAAAGTATACAAGTATAGGATATTGTGTTGATTTTTTTGCTATGCTGTTATAGCTGTTAAATATATCCCTCTGATTACATAATTTGCTGTGAAATTACTTTGTTGGTTGCTGAGGATTTTTGCTGCATTTTGTCATGTGGTTCACATTAATCTGTGGATCTCCCTGGCTTCTGTTGTACAGCAATTTGGTCTGTGCAGGAGACTTTAAAAGCAGGCTCTTTTACAGTGAGTACAGGAGTGTCAGGAGTGCTTTGAAGGGATAATTGGCTTCCTTCCATTTGAGGATTTAATAGAGCACCTTTCCAGTCCCCAGCACCTCCTGTCATTAGGAGAAGCACAGTAACCCATATCTTCTGCGTCACTCCAGGAAAGTTGGTTTATAATAGCAGAGTTTTAAAAAATGCCTGCTCCTGTAAGAGCTGTCATAGCATGCTTTCTGACTCATCTGGAACCCAAGAGAACGTGCTGCTGTCTGAAAGCAGGAGAAGTTGACAGTGCTATACCCAAAGGCTCCAGTAATGTTTGAGAAATAGCGTCCAGTTTGTGTGTTTGTTTTGGTGCTTCTATTACTAGACAGAATGGATGGACGCTCATTCAGTTCCTTCGGATATGATTTTGCACTAAATTCCCGCCTTAGGCTAGGAGGAAAGATTCCTTTTCTCTTAACACACTGCCAACATGTATACTTGTGGTTTATTAAACACCAAAGACAGCAACATTTCACTTGAGTGCGAATAAAGTGAACTCAAGGACCTGATTCAGCAAAATGTCTGTGCATATGCTTAAATTTAAGCACACGATTAAGAGTTCTGTGGAAGAAGGATTTGGGACTTGTAATAAAAAGTGAGATTAGAGATTGGAAAGATTAGAGTACAAATGGCATGAGTGGAGTAGAAGCATAAGGCCATTTGGGTGGTCTACTACATAATCCTGTAGTTTGGTAGTTATTTTGCATAATTTATTTTGGTCCTTACTCCTCAAACTGGATTGAAACAACTGAAATGCAAATATTCTTCTGGGAAAATATATCTAATAAAAATATAATCCCTAAAGGTTGATCTTTACTTACCTGTAACATTCTTTAAAGTAACATGCTCGCCCATCTCATGAGTGCCTGGTTGTGTCTGCTTTTCACAATAGACAATGTAAAATCAGGAGTGAAATTTGGGCAGTCCAGATCAGAAGCATTTCTGCAACAGAGATGTAAGTCTGAATTGTTCAGGGCTTTCAGCTCCACCTTCTCCCTGTCATTTCTCCCATAGGACAATTCTTATTAACACATAATTGTTGAGATCCTGTTTGCACCTGGCATGTAGTGAATTATTCTTAATGTTGCATTTCATGTACAAAAAAAATAATAAAAAAAGCTGGCAAAGATGATGAAAGACCTTCCCTTCCAGGAGTGGTTACGAACATTAGGCTTGCTTTTACTATGAAAGATAAGAGTGCAACAGTTCCTAAGGTTTTAGAATGTTGTAGAAAGCAAGGACTAAAATGAAAAATGGACAATTTTAATGGAAGAAATTACACCAACTGTTTGCTGCAGCCTCTGAGATGTTCAAGAAGTGCTAAACATTACGTAATAATCAGAGAGATTGGGGCAGAACTTCTTTAACTCCACACTACTTTAATGATTCATTTTGTCTGTACTCATTCTCTTCCTTCAAGGTTATTCTTAATTACCAGTGTGGTAATACATGAGAATCTTTTGCAATGCTAAAGCACTTCAAGATAAGTATGTGCATTTTGATTTGTTTGAACAAAGTGATCTCTATGACAGATACAAAAAAGAAAGAATTTCTGTTCTGAGATCAGAGATATTCAAGACAACAAAACTTGGATTTAGAACTGCACAAACTATTTCCCATCATCAGGCTAAGCAAAGTAGGTGTGTAAGGAAGCTAATTCATGTCATGTATATAAAGCAAGTCAAATTCCAGCTACTACAAAGCTTTTATGTAAGACTTTGCTGACCCAATAGGTGGTGGAATATAAATAGATCAACAGCACACCCTTCCTTCTGCTGTTCTACCTAATCCTTCCTTGCCTTCAGGATTGAAGAGTATTTGATCTATGGAGTCTTAAATCAGACATTGTTTCCTACAAAAAAAAAAAAATCCAGGAGAATGAAAATTTAATGGTGTAAGAGTGTTCTTGTGATTTTAGAATGAGAAACTGCATTAGGAATATACTATTGTTCTTCCTTTTTTTTAAATATATATTAACTTCACAAAGCTGTAACTGCTTGGCTCTCTACTTGCTCTCCTTAGCTACCCCTGCCAGGTGGCTTGACATGAGCCTCTTCAAAAAGACTAATTGTGTTAAACCTATATTAATTTACTTTCTCCTTTTCAAAAATACTTAAAATGCCCTCTTCGTCCTGCCTGCAGGTCTCCACTGCTGCTAGGAAGATGAAGCACTTTTTATTTTTAGTAACAATATCTCTCATGCTGGGATGAAAGAATCTTAAACCAATTAAACACATTAGAAGATAACTCTGTGTGTGGGTTTGGTTCAAGATCTACATTTTCTTCACTCTCGGGTATGTTCTAGTACCAGCCTTTCTATCCACGATGACAGAAATAGTGTGATAAGCTGCTAACTAGGTAAGCAGTACAGCTGCTGCTTTGTCAGGTATTCCCTTGCCAAAAATTCACTTGTGATGGGTTTTGCCTTTTTTTTTTTATTCCATTACAGTTACGTTTTATAAATTATCTTTATTTTGACTTAGGAAATCTTTTTTCATATGCCTGTTTCTTTTTAAACTTTTTTTTTCAAAGAATTAATCTCCTGAACGTGAAATGTTTTTCCAATAGAAGAGGATTGTGTGTGTGCACTTCTAAGATTTGCCAATTTGTTCTTCCCTTTTAATAATGCTTAGTCACTGAGAAAAAAACTTATGAACTGGCTAGATTATTCTGATCCCTTAAAATATGTCTGGATCCACATATTTTAACTCTGTTTATACACTCTGAATAGCAGGTTGATTTCACTTTTTTATTTGTAGAAGTTGGAAAAGCATGTCCTGAACCTTCACATGCCTCTGCCTAGCCCAGAAAGCCTTTGTCTACACTGACACTAAACTTTTATTCATTTGTTATTGAATTTACATGGGTTAGCAATGTCCAGATTGTTTAAATACAAGGTATTTTCTAGGAACTGTGGCATGCATTGCTGACCTGCATACTCTCCTCAGCAGGGATAGAGTCTTGCTTGAGCTTTTTATTTATTCTTTATCTTTAATTTGACAGTCAGAATACAAAGCACAGGGCAGGCTGTCCTGCATGGATTTACTCTTACAGGGGAACATCAATACAGAACAAAGTCTGATAGCACTTTATAGAAGTCTGACACCCCAAATGTTAACATATCTAGCATTGTTCAGCATGGCAACGTATCTTATATTGTTTCTCTTGGACTGGATTGAGAGATAAATCCTTCTAGGGAGAAGCAATAGAGGTCAGTATTCTACAGAAGTGTTTTCTCTCACCAGAAATAGTAGGTCACTATCACTCTATAGCTATGTATTTCAAGTAAGGATAATAATTAAGCTGTGAGTCTATGTGTACTCTTTGAAGATCGCTTCTAATGTAATACTTTTGAAAATGACAAATGTGATTTCAGAGTACTCCAAAAATTGGTAAGGGAAGAGGGACAGCAAGGTAAGGCAAGGCAAGGCATGGCAAGTAAAAAGAAAGATAGTCCAATAGTTAAAGTACTGGTATAGCACTTGGGAGGCTGGATCAGTTCCTGTGCAGTGGTGGGTTTGCTGTTCTGGTCAGTCTTTCATCTCCAGTTCGAGGTCCTTGTCTACTGATCAGTTTGGCACTACGCAGCTTGTGGCCAGAGCTGTGAGCTCATAACTCCCACTGATATTGATAGTGAACAAATAGCAAGTAAATACTTCTGAAGGGGATCATTTTTTAAAGGTAATATAGGTTTTTGATAATCAAGTGCCCAATTTACTGAATTACTGTACTACTAATAGTCAAAACCGTTTGCACCACAGAGTGTTGTGAAGATAAATGAATTTATCTGTGAGATGCTCAGATTGTCTCATTTGTTATTTTTCCCTCGTACATGGCATTTGATAGATTGCCCTGCTTTCTATGCAAATAGCTTCACCCTGGCTAGTTTGTATGTTTGTCTGTGGGAAGATGTATCTAAAAATGGTGGATTTTTTTGGGGACATTTTAAATTATGGTTGGGGCAGCTCCATCCTGCGGGTTGTGTTGGCTGGAGACTTTGAGTTTTCCAGCCAGCACCACATGAAGTGCCCAGCCCCGCTGCAGGTTCTTCTTGCCATGCTGCTGCTCATTTTCTCTCTGACTTGCCTGCCTACAGCCCACGTCTCCCTTGGTTTGCTAGCTGGGGACTGATCTCCACTTTCCAGCTTTCTGCCACGATATGAAGGTGGCACGTGGGGCCCTCCGAGGATGATGCTTTCTGTCTTCTCCCCCTTTAATTTTTGCCTTAATCCCAGAACAAGTGGTAGATATTATGTGTTTTAGAACAAGTCTAGAAGGACATGAGCAGGCTGCCCTACTCTCCCTCTTCCTGTGCTCCAAGTAATTGCTAAGTTTTGGAAGCTGTGAGACCATGCTTGTGTAAACGGACCCTGTGCATGCATTCCCGCCTTTCTCTTTCCCTTTGCCCTTTCAGTGGGACATGGAAAGTCTGGTCAGCCTTCAGGAAGGGAAAGGCTCCTTGCATCTGCGCTGCAGCAGCCATCTTCCTTTCCCTCCTCCACACATGTAATTTTAAAACAAATGCTACCCTGTAATGCAAAATTTGGTAAAGCATCTGTTTCTTCCCTGGAGCTCTGGAAAAATTACAAGTTTGTGTGAGTCTGCCTGGAAACTGTGTATGTTAGAGAATGTATTCAATATGCCTATCTCTGACAGCTCTTATCTATACCTACATCAAGGTCCATGTTGTTCCTCTTCTGTGACTCTACCTCCCCAGTCAGTTTCCTGGGCGGTTGCTCTCTCCTCTTCTCTTAGGTAGTTTCCAGTATGGTGCCTAAGAAGTACTGAGTATGAAGGGTGCACTGCCATAAACCAGCAAAAGGAAACACCTGGAAAGGTGTTAGTTTGTGTGGCCTTATCTCACAGATCCTGCTCTATTTAGGCTGCTTACTTTTATGCTGGTGACTCCTCAGAGCCACTGTGATGAGCTGTGGAGCAGGAGGCTGCTGTGGGGCCATGGGCTTAGTGACAGCTGTATCCCTGCTCAAAGTGGCATCGGTCGGGTGTGCAGGCTCGTTATTCTGATGTGTCAATGTCTGAGTTACATTATGGGAGAGATTTTTCAAAGATGCGCTTAAGATCATTATTAATTGTCCCTTTGAAAATATGAGTATTTCTTACTTGCCTATAACTTTACTGACTAATTCACTGATCTGGGCTTTTTGAAAGCTGGCACAGCCTCACTTGCTGTGAGTGATAAGAGAGGATCTCTCTTTGCTTAGCACTCAGCAGCTGAAGAATTCCCGTGAATGGCAGTTACCAGGTCAACAGCAATAGAACAATCCTTGATATTAATATTTTGTAAACTAGGAAAACAAGCTCTATTGGGTGTTATTCTTTTTCCTAATGTTATACAGGAAGCACTTCTTTTTCTAGCATATTTCAAATGCTGGAGAACAGCAATTGTTTGTGTAGAATTATCTGTTATTGTTAGCAATGTTCTTGCTTCTTCGCAGCACAGTGACATTGCCTTTATCCTTTAGAAGCAATGGAAAATGATAAATGAGGTTAACAAGCTTCAGTCTAAAGCGAAAACTAAATCTGTGACTATACAACTCTTGTTGCATTCATTCTGGTCAAGGGTTGGTTTGTTCATTTATTTTCTGGGAAAAAGCGTCTCTTTTCCTTGGCCTCTTGAGAACCAGAAAACATGATTGAAACTCAGCTGGAGTAGCCTATTTCAGGGCTTAGCAAGGAGTACTAGGTGCAGCATTTAGGGATGTAGATAGCTTTTTTTCCTTAATTGCTTCCCAATCAGAAATTGGATGAACCTTCGGGATGCAGAAACAGGGAAAATCCTCTGGCAAGGAACAGAAGATCTGTCTGTACCTGGAGTGGAGCATGAAGGTACTGTGTGGCCTTACTGTGCATTTTGGGGCTGGGTGGTGCTGTACGTCTGGGTCACTAGAGCTGCGAGTGTACCCCTGCTGTGAAGGACAGGTGTCCTGGCTGTGACTTCAGAGGCTTCCACCACAATAACCTGGGGACACGTGAAGAAGGGTGGGAATGGATCAGTGGCTGGTAAAGGGGACAAGTTAAACAGTGTTAAGTGGGGAGCTCAGCTGGGTAAGGAATGAGTGGCCAATCTTTGCTAGGTTGAGTGTTGGTTCAAAAATGGAAAGTATAAAAATATTCTCCTGCACTAAATTTGACTTCTGCTTTAAAATGGCATGCATGGCACATTTGTTCTGCTCTCCTGTCTCTCTACCATAGCTAGGAAGGCCTGTTGCCCTTCCGCTTATGTCCTCGCTGAGTAGCAGAGGACTTTACTGTTCCTTACTCTTCCCCATTTGTGAAAAAGCACTGTGATAGTTAACGTACCTTGCCAAGAGCTCTGCTTTGGCTCTCTAAAGGGTCTGACCTCACTGAATTAATTTAGAAGGCTCTTCTGTTCTGAGTACCACACAGCTGATCTCCAGTAAGTGGAGTGAACTTGATCATTTAATTATGCTGGTGACATTGATGTATTTTTGGTTAAACATCAAGGACTGAGTTCTGCCTGGCACTATTAGGACTTACCTCTCCCATAAATTGGAAAATCTGTTATGTCTGAAGGAGGCAACCAGCGTATACAGATCCTCCTCTGCCCAGAAAGCGTACAGAAGATCTGTGGCAAAACATTGTGAGTCCATTAGTCTTCTAGAAATATAGGTGGTTTCAAAGCCAGCTTAAGGCACAAGAAAAACAAGTTGCCTTCTTCTCATTTGGTTCCCAGTCAACATTCATCTGCTTTATGACAAGAGTTCATTAATAGGACCAGCAGTAGGTTGTCTCAGCCTAAGAGGGGCCTGATCTAGGAATAGAGGATGCAGGCCAGAGCTAGAGAAAAGCAAAGCTGTGACTCAGTGATTCCTAAGAGCATTTTCCAAGCTTTGTCTCCTTCAGCCTTGCTAACCTGTACTCTATTCTCATACTAGTGCTAACAGCAAACAGTTTTGCTGAGAGGCCTTAACAGATACTGACTCATGCCTATCGTACAAGATATTATATTAAAGAAAAACATTCCAGCACCTTCAAATTCAACTGTAGGAAAGTAATTGAAATACAACTTTCAAAAGAAATGTGGTAATTCATCAGTGTAATACTACATTTCTTAAACTGCAGGTTAGTGATGCTTTGCCTTCTTGAAATAACTGTGTAATGGGAGACCTAGGAGAACTGAGGAATTAGGATTTAGAAAGCAGAAGAAAAACAGCCAAAAATATTCCCAATCTTTCCAGATTTTTTGCTGCAAAAGCTTCTTGGACGCATGGCTAGTCTTGGAATCCTTTTCACTCTGTTTCAACAGACTGTTGCACTGCTGTGGTTCAGTGCAAACTGCAGAAGGGTGTGCTTTGGGGCAGAGTGGACAGCTGGAGCTGGATCTCAGGAGGGTTTGTTGTGTCGCCCCAGTTGCCTCCTACCTTCTTTCTCACTTTGGCAAATCGTATCATCTCACTGTGTCTCATATCTTCCTCACATATAAAACAGGAACCCTCACCTTCATCAGAGGAGCTTGGGGAATTAATTAAAAGCATACTCTGGCATGAGTTGCATGCCAGTTGTACAAGGAATTGTTAAGACCTTATCTGGTGTGCAGTTCAGTCATCCATCTAGAAGATGGATGACTGCAAATGGGAGGAGGTGCAGAGAAGAGCTATTAGGAGAAGCCACTGAAAAGATGAGGGATGGGAGGATACTCTTCCTTGTATGGCTTAGCAAGAAAAGAAGGCTGAGATGGATAGATGATTCTCAATAAATAGGCTAAGAAAGGGGACAGGTGTCCAACAAAGGAGGGTAATCTGACTATGAATTAAAAGGTGTGGGGAAATGTGGTTCCGGTACCATCCTGCAAGAGAAACAGTGAGGGCAAACAGAATAATTGTTTCAAAATGAAGGCTATAAGTGTCTCAAAGTCATTATATAGTACTTGTGTGTGTGTGTTCTGTGGCCATTCAGGGCAAATCACAGTCTAGACATAGCAAACAAGTAATAAAATATATAGCAGAGTTAATAAATATATATTTCCTTTAAACAGGAGTTCTATTTGCTTTTCAAACAGGACTTCTGTTTGATTTAAGTACAGGTTTCTTTTAAAAATGAACTCAAATCATGATACTGTATTACTACCTAAACTTAACTATTATCACTTAGATTAAATAAAAAGAATATTAATGTGGTATTGGGTTGCTGCTGCAGTCTTAGTATTAAACCGCTGAAAGTCATGAAAATCACTGCCTGAGCACCTGGAATTAACCATCTAAACCAGATTTTGACAGCAGGAGCTTCTCCATGTCAGCTCAATTCAGTGACAGTGCATTCAAAACTGGGAGGCAATCTGAGAGATGCAAATCCATAATGTTTGGTTTCTTCCAATATACAAGCAAATCTTGGAGTAAGCTGCTGAAGTCTAGCACTTGTAGAATCCCCAGTGTCGTTCCCAGTCACCACAGTCAGCTTTCATTCAGGAAGTGTAAATAATCCTTTCCTTATCTAAGAATGATAGAATAGTTTGGGTTGGAAGGGACCTTAAAGATCACCCAGTTCCAGCCCCCCTGCCATGGGAAGGGGCACCTCCCACCAGTCCAGGTTGCTCAAAGCCTCATTGGCCTGGCCTTGAACACCTCCAGGGATGGGGCAGCCACAGATTCTCTGGGCAACCTATTCCAGTGTCTCACCACCCTGACAGTAAACAGTTTCTTCCTAATATCTAATCTAAATCTCCCCTCTTTCAGTTTAAAACCGTTGCTCTTCGTCCTGTCACTACACTCTCTGATAAAGAGTCTCTCCACATCTTTCCTGTAGCCCTTTTAGGTACTGGAAAGCTGCTGTAAGGTCTCCCCGGAGCCTTCTTTTCTGCAGGCTGAACAACCCCAACTCTCTTAGCCTGTCTTCATAGGAGAGGTGCTCCAGCCCTCAGATCATCTTCGTGGCCTCCTCTGGACCCATTCCAACAGGTCCATGTCCTTCTTATGTTGGGGTACTCCAGAGCTGGATGCAGTACTCCCAAGAAAAGATGTAGTTTGAAATATAAAAGAAGTTTGGCTGACAGCTTTCTTTCTTACACGTCCCAAATATTTAAGGTAGTTTTATTAAACTCTATGAAAACATAATGATACAGATATTTCAATTGAATTTCAGTTTCTAACTAAATGTGGTTGGACCCAAAATGACTTGTTTGGTAAATAAGAAATGTGTAATTCATCAGTTTCTAATCTAATCAGAATTAAGTATCTGACTAAATGTATGTTAGCTATATAAGTGCTTAAATAAATGTGCAGGTATTGTATATCCTCAGGTTAACAAAAAGCAGTACTAAATGTAGGATAAAGTCTATGCTTACCTGCATTTCAGCATGTTTTAAAATGGTCCTAACTGATGTGAAACAAACTTCTTTCTCTTCTGTATTTTTAATGGAAAAGAGGTATAAAAGCAAAATGAGATTAAAATAAATGATGTCAATTAAAATTTTCTGCTTGATGGTATACATATAAATTAAAATCTCTTAGATCAGGGGTTTAAAGACTACACAGTCCTACTTTTATTAAAAGTAACCTTTTATTTTGTAGTTTTACAATATTAAAGCAAACATTCTCAGCAGTCTGTCTTGGGGATTAAAGAAATGTAATTACTAAATTGCAGAAGTCATTTTACACTTAACTGCAAAGGGATGTTTATTCACAACAGGCTGTAGTCTGTACTTGTGAGAGCAGTAAAGGATGGTGCCATGCAGATTTCTGTGCTGGAAAAATAAATAAAAAATACTAAAAATAATTAGAGAGCTTTTATATTTAAAACTCTTCCCTTACACTTTTAACTTTCTTTTTTAACTTTTTTTTTTTTAAACAAACTGTGGGCTGTGTACTTCTCCATGGGATAGGATGGTAGCTTACATTCCCTAACCCTCCAGCTTTCTAGATTGGTTTCATATCAAGGTCCTACTCCATTAAACTGTTCTACATTAGATGGATTTGCCTGGGGTTTGGTGGACTCTTCCTTTTATTAAACAGCAGCCCACTGTCTGCTCATGGACATTTTGATGTGTTTTCCATTTAGGAACAGTTTGGCTTATAAAGCGCATGCCAGCTGTATTCCCTCCCCTCTTTATTTCTAATAAATTTACATGAAACATTTTCTAATACGCAGGAAGGATTATGTACAATCACACCACTGAAGTATGACGGGCTTGGGAGATTTTTAGTATATCAACTCCCCCCTGTATCCTCTTGATTAGGACCTTTCAGCATATTAATCAATGCTCCCAAACTGTCTCTTCTCTTACTCCTCCGCCTCTGAAAAAAAGCCTTATGAAATATCTAACAGGTGCAGACTGCCACTTGCTATTGGTGTCTCACCCACTGCAAGAGCCCAGATACCTTGGATTGCAAAACTGCTCTCTCTCTAGTTTAGTACTGAGTTTACTGCCTGTCTGGGTCTTGATGTTTGGGGAACAGATATTGTGTATACTTTTACAGGACAACTTCCCAGAGCTTTGTGAGATGGCTGAAACCGTGCTACTGGGCTGAGAAATAGCCGTTTGTGGTTTGCTGGGGATGCACAGTCTGAAAGGGAAGGAGAAGTGAGAAGGTCTAACAGGATTGGTGTACTAAGCAGCTCTTCGGCTGCTTGTGATCTTCAGTACACTTCCTCAAGTAAAAATTTAAGTTGCATCTTTTATTTCAACTTGAAGAATTGCATTTTTTCATAATAAACAGCTGAGAACCAGGAGTCTGAGATCAGTGTTGTATTCCTGGTTCTGACACAAGTTTCATTCCTGGCTCTGGGCAAGGTACTTAACCTGTTTGCATCTTGGATTTCACTTCTGCAAATGTAAAAACAAAGTCCTTTGTGTTTGCATTTCTCCTGCTACTATCGTCTTGTACTAACGCTAATCATTATTTCAGAGTATATTACAATAGCACCTGAAGCAGCTGGGTTTGCTTTATTGTGTCCAAATAATGCTTCTTTATCTGTTTCACAGCTCGAGTTCCTAAAAAAATCCTGAAATGCAAAGCAGTGTCTCGGGAGTTAAACTTTTCCTCAGCAGAACAAATGGAAAAATTCCGACTGGAACAAAAAGTTTATTTCAAAGGGCAGTGTCTAGAAGGTACGCATCTGCTCCGTGTGCAGTCCTGCTACAGAGCAGGGAGCGACCCACAGCGCGGCAGGGATTAGAGAAACTAAAATGGGTTGAATGTGGTGATTTTAATTTTTCAGAGTAGTACTGCAGCACTCATCTTGTCAGGACTAATGGGCCACAGTATTAGGGATAGCATTTCATAAGTGTATTAACACTTCGTTATGTAAGCAAAAAATCTGGGTAATCATGCTTCAGGGCATAAATCCACCGCAGGCTGCCTGAGGCGAGGAAACAGGTTATTTTAGAGTCACCCATTATGGACATTCATGCATCTTCCTCAGAAGCACCTAGTGCTGGCCACCACCAGACTGGAGGCCGGACTAAAGGAGGCTCTGGTTTACTTTGGTTACAGCAGTGCCACCAAGTATTGTCCGTGTGACTCCATAGCTGCACATCTGATCTCCCTCACTGCAGTATTACTCTTAATCTGCGGTGGAGGAGGGGGAGATAAAACACTGAGCGTCTTGTCTTTTGGGCAACCAGTTATACACTTGGTTTCAACTGGATCCAGGGGATGTCTGCAAGAGGGGGAGTGTGGTTTCCCTGTTCCCAATTAGGTGTGATGAAATTTCCACTGAATGCTAAGGAAGTGGTGTGACTTTATCGTTACCATCAGCTATTTTAGAAAGGGAGTATCTGCTTTAAGAGGAGGGCAGGGTTCAGTGCAGTTTAAGCTCTACAAAGTAATTTAAATGTAAAATGTTGGCAGCGCTGCAGGACAGTTTAGGGAGTTCCCCAGCCTGTCAGGTGAAAAGCAAAAGGACCATTTGTGGATTTTATCTTCTTTCAAATGCCTCTGGATCTTCTTTTTACTTTGCAGAATGGTTCTTTGAGTTCGGTTTTGTGATTCCCAACTCCACAAACACTTGGCAGTCCTTGATAGAGGCAGCACCTGAATCACAGATGATGCCAGCTAACGTTTTAACGTGAGTGCCTTGGGCTTACAGAATCTGACAGCAGGCAAAGAAAAAGCAGTGTGTGGCATTTTCTTGGGGACCACAGTGGGAACGAAGAGAGGGAGCTGCTACCAACTCTGAATCACCCTCACTACTGTTAGCTGTTGAGAGATAAAAGGGGCTAAGCCAACCTCATTACCTTCTTTCCCATAGGTCCAATTTGCATTAATATAGCAATAAAAGTTTGGAGAAAGTGGAACTGATCCTTTATTAGAGTTGCTTAATTTTTTTGAAAGGTGAACCGTGAAAGGATTTTAAAATGCTTTGCAGCTTAATACCCCTTACATCCAGGAAAAAAAAAAAAGATATGTTTGGGCCATTTTCAAATCCAGCTATTGATCACTGACTCTTGTCCAAGGCAGTTGTTTTTCATGCAATATATCCCTCACAGGAGCTGCTGTAGTGTTTGTTTCATCACTGTACCATTTTGCCAAGCTTTGTGTCTTTTACATTGCATTATAAACTATGCATTTAGTCACATGGAGTTGTATCTGTGGATAAAATACCCTTTAATGGTAGGAAACAGTCATTTTATAGTCACCTGTAATGGAATTCATACACCTTCCTCAGAAACGTGTAGTCCTGGCCACTGTGCACGTTGATTTCTGAGTAGGTCAGCAATCCCTAGCGCTTGTGTCAGAACAACGCATGCTCTGAGCGGGGACAGCAAGGCACGAGCTGTGGAGGGATGATGGAAAAGGCTCCTTGAGGGAGGCCCCTGGGAAGCTGTAATCGCTGACAAAAAGCCACCCTCCCTGCAGTGCTAGATGGGTGCTGGCAAGCACACGAGGAGCATGTTGCCAGCAGAGACAGAAGGGTATGGGAATCCTTCTGCCAACAAGAGGCAGACAGGGAGCAGCCAGTCTCACCGCAAGGTCACTGTGTCCTCTGGAAGACCTTCCTCTCCAGCGTTTTCCCTCTCGTTCCCTGTCTGGAAGAAAGCCAGTCGCATAGAGAAGGCATGGGGATGGGAACTACCGTCACTGATTTCTATTCACAGCACGTTTCAAAGAGAGAGCGGACTCAGAAGAGAGCATCAGTGTTCTGATAGTGCTCCCTGGCACACTCTGCTCAGAACCTTGTTGGTGCTACACACATCCTCGGCTCCCAGAGCTGGTGGCTTTCAGTCAGTACAGGAGGAGGCAGATTTGGGAATCAGAGTAAAGAAACAAAGACATCTGACAAGTTGGTTTTGACCATCTCGGGAAATCAAGGCATTTTCAGGACTGGGAGTCATGAGAGTCCAGTTCTCAAGTGACCTTGAGGATTTTCCAGTGCCCCATTCTTTCCCTGGAGGCTGACCACTTGTAATGCGCAGCCCAGATCTCTGTCCTATTCATGGGGGTGTCCTAAAGTCATTATCGAAGCTTTTCAGCAGAATCACCAGCCCAAAGAAATCCAAAGGGTTTTTTGTGGCCCAAAAAAATAAGCTTTTTTCAGCTGCCAAGACTTAGAAAGCCATTCATTTTCTGATATTCCCAAAGACCTCATGTTTGTCTCAGTGCTTCCATACCAGGAGAGAATGGCGTTGTGATATTTGGTGCTAACCAAGGCACTCTGCATGAAGGATTCTCAGGATGGCTGAATATCAGACTGAGAACATTTGAGTCCATGCCACAGCAAAAACCTTACACTCTTGCCAGGTTCAGCTTTGCCAGTGCTACAGGTACCAAGAAGCCACAGTGGAGATGGAACTGCTGCTTTGATTTTCAAGAGCCAGGTTATTTTGATATGGTCGGATCACACTGCTCAGGTGTCCTGGTATTGTAATGGCCCCAAAGTTCTTACTTTTGTCTACCAAAATCTCAAAGTCAGAAAGTTAAATCATCAGAGCTTTTGTCACACCCAAATCTACATTTCCATTGCAGCTTGTATAAAATATGCTTGTGCGTTTGCATTTAAGCACTTCTTGAGGGAAATGACATGTTAAGTTGGTTGAAGCAGCTTGCTCAGCACTAGAGGACAGAGATAGGGAATAAAAAAGAATTCCCATCAGTTTTCACAATCCACTGCAAAGAGAGAGGGGCTTGAAGGTGCTGGGACTGCTAATTTATTTTTAGCAATAGGAGTGAGCAGAAGTTTGCTGTTTGTGAGCGCACTCTGCAACCTGCCTGGTACTGAGCCCAGAAAGGGGGTGACGAGGGAGGGGAGGGGGGAACTGCTGCATGTAGGAATGCGGTGGAGAGATCCTTCAGCCCTGCCGGCCCCAGGATCAGGACACAGTGCTCACTGCATGCGGCTCCGAACCAAAGCTCGTGTTGTGGGGGGTAAGGTGCCAACCCAGGCTTGAGAGAGCATGGAGAGGAGCAGTCGTTTTCTGACGTTTGCATTCTTCTAATACCTCTTCTTTCTCCTCTTTTCTTTCCACAGTGGTAATGTTATTATAGAAACCAAATTCTATGATGACGATCTTCTCGTAAGCACTTCCAGAGTGAGACTTTTCTACGTTTGAGATGGGGCTTTTTGGAGCTGTTTTAGTTTTCCTCCATACAGTTCTTGGTGCAGAACCCCCCCCAACTATCCAGTGGAAGACACTCCTGTAGGCGGTGACCCTGGGGACCAGCTCAACGTGGGTTGTGACCTTTGCCCATCAGTTATTTTGCTTTCTCCTCTGACAAGACCAGACCAAACCCTCAGAGACAGGACCACCTGCTCAGCGGCACACTGGGGAACAGAGGCTGTCTCTGAACACGGGCAAACGATGGTCATGCAGAACCAATGCTGTAAATTATGTTAGTCTCATCCTTTGTACTTCTCTGGATCCTGGTATAATCTCCCATTTCCACTCACACCAAACTCTCAATGCGTTTCATTTTTTGGAGGATTAAGTTAACCTTTTCACTTTTTCTCATGTTGTAGGTTTTTATCCTTTCACTGGATTTCTGTGTAACTGGTCCACACATCCTCTTACCCTGAACTTGTAAAATAGACTGTGATATCACCTAATGTAATTAAAACAAATTTCTCAATTAAAACATTCCTACCGTCCAAAGAAGGGAAGAAATGTTAGTTCTGTGCGTTTTCCTTTCTGTTATAAAAATGCCTGGCAGCGGGCAAACTCCTTTCACTCAAGCCAGCAGCAGAACAGGGCTTTCCACAGCCCCACTTCTTCCACAGCCCCCATATCCTCGTTAAATTTCTCCTCCTTCAGCTGACCGCGTGTAGGAAAGGTTTTCTGACTGCTCTGACCGAGGTTTCTCCTTGGCCTCGTTAATCCCTCGGGGCAGTTTGTCCTGTTTGCCCAGTCACCAGTTTCCTGGGCAGCACTGCACGCTCTTCTGCTTTTCTAAGTTCCTGGGGACACTCAAACCCTTCCAGAAAACCTGTGTTCCCCTAAGACGACGAGTGTCAGCCCTGTGCCAGGCTGCGCTCCCCGAAGCACAGCTGGGGCTGCAGTTGCTGATGCCAACAATCCCCACACGTGCGCAGCTTTAATGACACACGGCAGCAATTTTGCTACGAGAGGCTTCTTGAGCCCTACCGCTACTCTTTCCCCGGTCATTTATAATTAGCTCTAGCACGTGTAAATCTTGGGAAGGGTGCAGCTCCAGCTTCTGCTCTTAGACATCACGGGCAGCTTTATGGCCACTTGAGACGCTGGTCAGCCTGTCCTGCGGCTGGGCTTGAAATTCTCAGGAGAGTCACAGGGAAACGAAGTGCATCATTTCAGATCCTGAATTCAGCCACTGGGTGTACATGGGAGGGATACAGCATAATTTTTTTTTAGGTGAATTGAAGTTGGACCATTAATCCCCATGAGAAGAGTGTCACCCATTGTAGCAGCTTTCTCATGAGACCTCGCGGATGGATTTCAGCCTGCTGGACTCGCAGGGCAGAGTCTTCTCAGCAGCGTGCCCCGTCCTAGGCCAGCCTTTATACAGAGAGCTCAACCACAACTGCCTCTGCGCCCAGCATGAACAACGCCGTGTGATGGTGGTATCTCCCTCAAAGGGGAGAGACAGGAGGTATCCCAAAAGGCAAAATATAAAAGGTCGAGGGTCTTGAGAGCCCGTACCTCTGTGTTCCAAGAGGGATGCTCTGGTGTCCAGCAGAGATGGGGAGAAGGTGTCTCCTTTTGCAGAGCTGAGCTACAACCAAGTGCCGGGGAGCCTGTGCCCCCGGGGCAGGGGGATGCTCCCAGCGGGACTGAACCTAACCTGGATGCCTTCGCTTCTAATGGCAAACCAGCTTTGAGTTCTCGCACCCAGTTAACCTTACCGGGAGGAAGGCGCA
This sequence comes from Anarhynchus alexandrinus, assembly GCA_008711295.1. Taxonomy (NCBI): domain Eukaryota; kingdom Metazoa; phylum Chordata; class Aves; order Charadriiformes; family Charadriidae; genus Anarhynchus; species Anarhynchus alexandrinus. The sequence continues at coordinate 1,473,096 of VUYV01000074.1, forward strand.
TGCGGGGATGCCCCCCCTGGAGAGCCACGCACGCTGCAGGTCTCCGCGGGGGGGTTTAGGCTGCCACTGACACGCGTGGCTGCGGCTGCCGCGGGGTGAGCTGCCCAGGGCGGGGGGCTGCCCCTGGGGGGACGCGGGTCCTGAGATGGCCCGAGGGGACCCTCCGGACCCCGGTCCCTCCCCGCCCGCCTGGCCGGGGCTGCCCCAGTTCACCCAGTTGGAGCGGGCCGGGCCGGCGGCGGCTCTGCGGCGGGTGACTGCCGCCCTCAAGCGGCACCGTGGGAAACAGCCGGCTGCTCACCCGCTCCTGTCCCTGCACCAGCCTCTCCCAGTGCCCCCAGCAACCCCCAGTGCGGGGCTCAACCTCCCTTGAAGAGCCGACGGAGCAAACGCCGGGGCCGAGGGACAGCGGGGTCCGACCAGACGCCACCCAAAATCCGACCAGACGCTACCCAAAATCCGAGTGAAGGGCCCTCAGGTGCTCAGAGCAGGAGCCCACGCTCAGCCCAGGCAGCTGCGGGTCCCCTCCCCGTGGGGGTGACGGGGATTTGGGAGCACTGGGAGAAGGCACAGGAGACACTGCCAACGCACTTCCCTCAGCACATCCCGTTCCCAGGGCCCGAGCGTGGCACCAGCAGCTCTCGGGCACGGGGCCGTTGGCACTGGGGCAGCAAAGGCCCCAGCAAAGGGAAAAGTGGGACTGGAAAGGGCGAGAGCTGAGCAGGAGGTCGAGGGTGCGTGTGTCACCACTGCCACCACCCATCCGTGTGCCCGGGGTGGTTCTGGCGGTGGCCTGAGGGCAGCCCCATGCCACCTTCTGTGGCACAGGCGGGTCGGGGGGAGAAGTGGGAGCAGGGAGCAACACAGCAATTCCCTCTCTCATTTACCAAAAAAGTTCCCACCTGGAAACTCCTTGACATCCTGGGACACAGAAACTTCCCCCAGCCTGGTCCACATGCCAGGTGCTGGATGAGGGCTCCAAGGTGTCGAGAGGGGCAGTTTTGGGGGTGGTAGGACATGGCTGGACCAGGAGAGGAGCCTCTTGCCATGCAGGGCCTTTCCCAGAGCCTAGCGCTCTCAAAAACCCAGCTGGAGCTGCTGCCTCCTGGCGCTTGCTGGAGCAATCAGCATCTGACTGGCCAAGTGGCACTCGGAAGGGGGAACCAGCCGGATTCAGCAGCAGCTTCACCATGGGTAAATCCCAGCCGACAGCCGTGGCTTTCCCCGGCTCATTGTTCGCAGCCGGGGAGTTTTGGCCTCGGCAGCTCCTATGGCGGGCACGAGTGCCTTCCAGCCACCGGCACGCAGAGGGCATTGGATTCTGCCAGAGCCTTGGGGCAGGGAACATGCTCAGGAGGCCGCTCTGCTCCCCGCCAGCTGGACAGCCACCACGGAGGGCTCGCCCCCCACGTCGGGAGGGCTGCGAGCCGCCCCGGCAGCATGCAGAAACCTGGCGGCGAGGGCAGAGCGGCCCTGCAGAGCCCAGACACGCAGCCAGAGGCCACAGAGGCACATGGGGAAGAAGAGGAAGGAGGGAGGGAGAAGCAGGCAAGAGCCAAGGCTGTGCACAGCCTTGGGGGTGGCATGAAGAGATTTGGGGTGAAGCTTGTATGAAGCAAACTTCACCCTCGCTGCCCTTCAGCCACATCTTCACCTGGAACCCTCCAACCTGGGGTGTTGCGCAGCTGCTGGATAAAAGCAGCAAGGTGGTACAGGCGGAGAGTGATGCACAACACACTTTTGGCTTTATGGCAGCTCTCTGCGTGGTTTTGGGGTCCATCACACCCTAGAGGCTCCCTGAAGCAGGGATGTGGCTTATAGCCATGAAAAACACCCACCGATGGGATGCAGGGCTGGCTGCGAGGCAGGACCCTGACCCTGGGTGCAGTGGGCTCTTGCCTGCACACTGCGATAAGGGTGATGGGGGAACAGGGCCAGTTCCCACACACACACACAGCAAGCACCAGGCTCTCGCACCCTCACTGCCCATCGCCAGTACCCCACCGGGCACCTTCCCCGGCCACCGCGGGGGCTCTCAGCTGCCTGACCGCCCGGCAAAGCCAACTGGGGCTCCCGCTGGCGCGCTGCCCCAGATCTGCCCTGCCCAATAACACTCAGACAAGGGAAGCAGAGCCGTCCTAATGCGGTTAATTACCTGATTCACGAAGGTTACCAGCAAACAAAAGGCGCACAAACAGCCCAGGGCTACATTACGTTCGGTGCCTGCTTCGCTACTCTTACCTTCCCACGGGTGTGGGCAGCGCGTGGCAGCGGGCAGCGCGTGGTGACAGCGGGCAGCCTGCAGGGTCAGCACCATCTCATCCCACCTTACCCAGCTCTGTCCTCCCCCGGCAGCACTGGGATGGGGACAGGAGGGCTGGGAAGGTTGAGGTCCCTCTGTCTCTTCTGGGGACAGTGCAGGCAGAGCCCAAGCTGGGCGTTGAACCACTTGGACCCAGGGACTTTGGGGCTGCCAGGTGACTTCGGCACAGCCCCATCTGTCCCCAGAGACAGCAGGGCAGAGGCAAGACCCAGAAGCCCCGTTTTCAGTCCAAGGTGCCCCGCTCCTGCCCTACAGAGGGAGCCCCTGGCCACCAGCCCCTCGGTGCCATGGGACCTGGGTGCGATCCCTGATGACACTATACGTGTGGCATCCACATCAGCACTCCCCGCCAGCACCCTCCAAAACGGGAGGGGAGCAGGGTTAGCCATAGCCATGGCCCCCCCTTGCTGAGCATCCTGTTCCCACAGGATCCAGCTCTGTGCCAAAATCCCGCCCACATCACCCTCCCCGTGCCAAAAATGCTGCCTGTTCTCCCAGCGCCCCAGGGCCAGGCAGGGCAGAGAGCATGGCAGGCACCCAGGAGGAACAGTGAGCTGAGAGGGGATGAGCTGGGGACATGGAGCAAGGGAAAGAGGTGACAGCAGGACGGTCTCTCAGTGTCCCGAAAGCCGTGCTGGAAAGGGCTGGTGTTACCCAGGTGTGCAAAAGGGGAAGGGTGACAAGTGGTGGGAGAGGAATCTGCTCACACCAGCTATGGAAGATGAACCCCAAGAAACCGCTGGGGATGCAGGAGGAAGCCACAGGAGTGATGTGAAGACCCTGGTGGCGAGGGAATTGCAGAGCCAGGGTCCCCTGGCTGATAGAGAAGCAAAAGTGGCTGGAGGAGAGTACAGAGGCCTGATTTCCATGGGAAGAGGTGGCAAAACCAGCAGCTGAGGCCAGATACGTTTGGCTCAGGAAACTGGAACGTTTGCACCCCTTGATGCTTCCCAGAATCCTTGCAGGAAACTCCCTGGCACAGAGCAAGGGTACAGGGGGATAGTTCTGGCTGCCCTGTGCCAGCAAACACCCTGTGCCGCCTGTTCATCCCTATCACCAACAGCCTGTTGGGGTTTGCTGGTGGGGCAGCCTTGGCAGCACAACCCACGGACACGGGACAGCCACAGCCTGTCCCCACGGTGCTGCCATAGCTCTCGAGGGGAGCTTTGGGGTGCCGGGCTTCCCCGTCCCACAGCACTAGATGGTGCTGCAATACAGCAATATGGCCTGGACTGCACAGCGCCTGCACAGCGCCGGGGCCAAGCAGGGAGGACACTGGCTTGGGTCACCGCATGGGCCAGGGACACCGGGAGAGCCATCGAGGGCCAGGCAGCCCCATGCCAGTAGGCTGGTGGGGCCACCCAGAATGGGACGTGCCACCAGCTCTGCCTTAAGGCAGGAGCAGCCCTCGTGCTGGGATGGACACGCTGAGCCCCAGTGCCAGCCCAGAGCCCACAGGAATACCAGTGGGCACATGGTTAGGACCGGGGCTGCTCCCACCGCGGGGTGAGGTGTCCCAGCATATCCCACAGGCACCAACACCTCCATGCCTGCCTTCATCCATCTTTTGGCCCTGCTCCTGCCAAGCTGGGGGATACACAAGAAGCTCTGAGAGCCCAAGGCCACAGATAACGGCCCAGTGTGGCTCCCCATGGCCAAACGTAGCCCCCAGTCTTTGCTGGGGACCAGCCTGCTCTGTGGGGTGCCCCACGGCCACCCCACGGTGCAGCACAGGGGACACTCACAGCAGCTCCAGTGCCTGCATGGGGGGCTGCTGCCCCACACTCACCCCTTCCCACAGCAGAGCCCCACAGCCCCCCTGCTCACCCCCCGGGGACATCACCCCAGAGCTGCAGCCTTGCTCCCACTGTCCATCCTGGGGACAGGCCTTTGTCCCCAGGGAAGCAGCACACCCTCTCTTTGGGGGGATAAGTGGGGCTAAGGGGGATTTGCCCCAGGACAGGGAGCCAGCCCCTGCGCTGGACGGGGTTTGGGAGCTGCTGACCCCTCACGCTGCCTTTGTGGCCTCATTTGGCAGTGGAGCCAACCCCAGGTGGGATCACCGGCTCCCCAGCCCCACAAAGGACCATGCTCCCTGCCACTCCAGCCAGGCAATTTGGAGCCACATCCCTTCTCTGCCTGTGGATGCAGGGGCTGGCAGTGCCCGGGCCACCGGCCGGGGAGTGGGTGGCCCATACTTGCTATGGGTTGTCCTCCTCAGCATCGCCCACGGGCCATGCACCAACTGGGCATCCTGGTCTCCAGCTTTGGGCACAAGCTGTGTCACCTCTCACACCTCCTGCCCAAAGCTGTGAAAGAGGGGTGCTGGTTTCCAGCTCCCTGAAAGCACAGGGCCAGGAGCCCGCTCTGCCTACAACAAAGGAGAGGGGGGCAGAGAGGTGTCCCCAGAGCCTGGGGCACTCCCGTGCCCAAAGTGAGCTGGAGGACTCACATCCCCACCGGACACCCAGCTGACACACGGGGAGAGACAGAGCTCCTCACGTTCAGGCCTCTCTCCTGGGCAGGAAAGGATACATGCAAAGACCCCATCCCTGCACACTTACAGCTTGAGGCCTCCATCCCTGCGGATTCTCCAAGGGCTAATTGGGTTGAGCTTTCTCATCCCCCAGCTGCCTCCATTGCACAGGGCTTTCTCACAAAAGGGATTCAAGAGCCTTTCCAGGTCCCCATCTGCTCTGAAGGGCGGCACTCGCTGCTTCCTCCCAGGTCTCTTCCTGGGTTACGCGTGGTGCAGCACTACGGTGGGGCCTTTGAGCCCACCGCCCACCCCTTCCAGGGCTCCCCAAAAAACCATGAACAGGAGCCATGGCCCTCCTTGGGGTATGCAAAGCCAAGGGTCCCCCACAGCCCTTCCTGCTGCTCTCCTGCCCTTTGGAGAGGATTAGCTCAGCCAGACAAGATGGAGCAGCCATTGGCACAGGGGAGGATGGAGGATTCCCAGTGTCTGCACAGGGGGAGCCACAGGGACCCCCCAGCCCTGCACCCTCTCTGAGGCTTGGGTGGGGAAGGATTGGGGTGGTGGCCCCAAGCAGACCTGGCAGCAGGTGTTAGCATCCAGCTGGGTTTGAGATCTTGAGGACCTCCACTGGACTGGGGACTGCCAGGCCCCTCCAACTGCCAAGTCAGGGTCCGGGACCAGAGCTGCCCCGGCTCTCTGAAGGGGGGACAGGCTGTGGGGTACATGGCAGCCGGGGACAAGACAGGAACCAGATCTCCCACATCTGCTTTTCAGTGTGGGTTGGCTTTCCTGCCCCCACCAGAGAGCTGCCAGGGCAAGCGCACAAACATCTCCGTGCTGTTTAGGAGGTGCATCTTTGCTATGTGGGATGGGTCAAGACTGGCCAAAGGCCCCAGCCTGCTCCCAAGGGGTCCACTCCCNCCAAGACTGGCCAAAGGCCCCAGGCTTCCCCAGCCTGCTCCCAAGGGGTCCACTCCCCCAGGACACCTCACACCCTGAGCCAGCTGGCAATTGCTCTGCCAGAGGAACAGCTCTTCGTGTCTATTTTCAACAGCAACACCCCTGGAAGGCAGTTTCACTCATCAGACTCTTAAGTAGATGCCAATTATTTGCCCGGACACAAACTGCACCAGTAACCCCAGCCTGTGTCTAGTTTGGAGTCCAAGTCCTGCATTCCCCACAGGTAGGTTCTCCACCAAGCCCTCAAGATGCTCCAAATTTCATGAAGGTTGTCAAGATGCAACAAGAAGAGTTTTGGATGAAGCTAATCAAAAGCTACAGCTGGTGCAGGACAAGCTTGAGCTGATGAAACAGGTCCTAACCTACCATGGGCAGGAGGGTCAGGATCAGAGATAGGTCCACTGGTCCATACCCAGTCCAGTTGCCCACAGGGCACGGGCTCAGCCCCACTGGTTACACTGGTTATGACCTTTGGTAGCACAGCTTCACCAGTGCGTTGCATTTCAGGCCGACCATGTGGAAGTTGACCCCAATGCACCCAGTTGTTCAGCCACACACAGGACACCATTGCGCCAGCTGAGGCCCAGCCACAGCAGAGTCCTTGGGAATGGCTGCCCTTGGTCGAAGTGGCCACCTGTACACATCAGCACAGCCTAAGTCCTTCCAGGCTTGTATGAGGCACCCTGCAGCTCTCCTGATGGCTACATTTGGGAGCTACCTGGGTTATCTTCAGTGGTCAGCAGCCAGATAGCACACACCAGAACAGCTTCAGCCATTTGCCTCCATGACCTCCAGGACCAACGTGATCAGCAGTCCAACCAGGATTCAAATCACCCATGAGATATGGGTCACATCTGCAGCCAAGGGGCAGCACAAGCAGTATTTCTGCTCCACAGGTCACAGCTGAACTTGCGAAGCTCTGGGTGACGGACCCAGCACCATGACACCATGCCTGAAGGCACACAACGGCCACGTGCTCTTCACCTCCAATCCCATGGCATCAGTCCCCCATGAAGCCTGGCTCTGGTCAGGAGGCAGTGGTAGAGATTGTCTTCTGCATGCCAGAGGCAGGTGGGACTCCCCAGGTCCCAGCGGGCAGCCCTTGGCATAAGGCTGGCTCACTGGGACCACATCTAAGATCCTCGGAGGTGCCTTCAGCTGGCACAACTCCTGCAAGCCCTCTCCTGCTGAGGGGGACCTGCTGCTCCCGATCCCCATCCCAGGACATCATCCAGGTGAGCAGTCCCTGTCATATTTTGGATTCACCCAGAAGTCCCTGTGTGGCATCAGGCACCAAATGAGATGAAGAGCCACCTTCAAGCCTGCATCCCCTCCGGGAACCTTACAGGCAGGAAGCTCTGTCCAAGGACCATCACTCCTCCACTCTGGGACAGCCACAAACACCGGCAGATAACTGGTGCTGAGGGGCCTTTATAGCCCTCGGTGGGGTGTGGCTGCCCCTGATTGGCTGGGACAGCTGAGAGGTGGCAGCTCTGGATTGGCTCGGAGCAGCCCCCCTTGTCCTGTGATTGGTGAGCTGCTGCTGCAAAGGCCGAGACAGCAGCAGAGACAGGTGGCAGCACGTGGTTGGCCGGGGGAAGCGCCAGGTGGCGGACCAGGATTGGTCAGGCCTGGATGCTGCTTGATTGTGGTTGGTGGAGGCAGCACAAGGGAGGGAGGGACATGGTGGGGGGATGGGAGGGACAGGTGGCAGCGTGGGATTGGCTGGTAGGCTGTGCTGCTGCGCGGGGATTGGCTGGGGCCGGGTGGTAGGGCAGCGGGGTGGGGGAAGGGCTCCCTGCGGTGGCCCATGCACTGAGCTGTGCCCGGTCTCAGCCCACAGCGCTGGGATCAGCCCGTCCCCTCCCTGCACCGAACACACAGGAGCGCATCCAGCGGATGTGGGGTGGCAGGGGGCTGCCGGACCCCCCGGGTCACAGCCGTGAGGGGCCAGAGACACCGGGGCTGCCCTGTGGGACAAGGAAGCAGGGCTTGGCCTGGGCCTCTCCATTGCCAGAGGCCGCAGGGCTCACAGCAGCCAGGCCAGGACCAGGAGCTGGGGGCTCCCCTGGGCCCCCCCTCTCCTCACCCCCGGCTGGTCCGTGCCCTCCCCATCGCCCTGTCCAGCTGGGAACAGCCCCCAGTTTTACCCCACACCCCACATCCCAGTCCGAGGAGGACCCCGCTACCCACGACCCCCAGGTTTTGGGGGGGCTGCAGGCAGTAGGACAGGTCCTGCTCTGCAATGGGGGGCAAAAAGCCTCTGCTCCCCCAAAATCTTCCCCCCCGTGGGTACAAATTTGGGCCCCAGGGGCCCCATGCCAGCTGCGCATGCAGGGCCCCCACGTCGCGGCCACACGTGGAACCCGCTCTCACCACCTCCTCAGCTGCAGAACCTTATTTGAATAATTTGCCTGGCAAATCTGCGAGCACCAGCTCAAATCGCACGTCGTTGGAGCCCACCGCGACGCACGAGCCGTGCACGGGACAGCTGCGGTGGGGACACGGGCATGGCTCCTGGCACTGTGCCATACAGCACCACCCAGCAGCACAGGGACACTCGGCAGTGCCACTCCTGTGTTGTCACGTCCCATCGGGGACATCAGAAGACCGCTAATCAAATCCAGTACCAGGCTCCAGCCCTGCCCTGAGCACCCCGGCACCCAGGCAGGCGGCAGGCAGGGCTGGATATGGCCCGCTGCAGCGGCAGTAAATCTGATAAGCTATCAGCTAGCACCACGATTAGGTGGATAATTAAGGACAAGGAGCCAGATTTTGAGCTTACTTGCCACTGGTGTAAATACAAAGTAAGTGACCTGGCTGCTCCCAGGGACCAGGAGGAGCTGTGAACCTCACACGATGCACGATGGTTCTTTTTTTTTTTTAAAAAAAAAAAAAAGGAATAAAAATCACCCCCCCAGCATCTCAACACTAACTGGCGGGATTGCAGGGCAAGAGGAGGAAACGAGACCATCTGGCAAGGCTCCGGCACGGCTCAGGTCAATGGGGAAAAGGGACTCGCCGGAGTCAGGCGAGGGTTCGGGAGGCGCAGACACATGGCAGGTTCCTGCAAGCGGTCTCCACACACCCGGCAGCGCAGGCTGAGCTATTCTGAGCTCCAAGGCCCTAAAGGAGGGAGGAAAAATTAGTTGAGAGGAAGGTTAGGAGCAAAGCAGCAGAGGTCTAGCTAAGTTACAGCATTTTTGGTTTGGTTAGAGCAGACAGACAAACCCCAACCTGGCTATTGGGATCCCACCACCAAACCACTGCTAACTTGGCGCCCTGGAAATCATAGGGCAGCCAGTGCAGCATCCCTCAGGGACCAGTTCTGGGTGATTCAATCCCTGCAGAACACTGCCTCCTCCAGCACAGGCATCCTACCCCGCTGCTGGCGATGCTGTAAAGGAGCCCTGCGCTGCCTCAGGCAGCCCAAAGGAAGGGGAGGCATTTGCACAGCCTCACAGCACTCACTGCCCCACAACCGGCAGCTCACCCACCCCCACCAGACATTGAGAGGAAGGACATAATCCCCAAGAAGCCCAACTGTAGAGGGACAGCAGGATTGCTGAGCACCCCGCACCGCAGCTCACTTTCCTTTAGGCTGTATCTCTCAGGGTTTCCCAGTCTAACCTGTCCCAACCCATCCCCAGGAGCAGCCGGAGGAAGCAGAGGCCACACTGGAGCACAGTTGCAGTTCTCCACAGCAGCACAGCCATGAGAACGCACTGCTTCACCTGCCCTGACATCAGGAGCAGGGACCAAAGCGCCCCAGACCCTCCCTGTCAACACCCTGTGCCCCTCTACACTCTCTCCAACTCTATTCCCCAGCCCAAGTCCAAAGCAAAGAAAAGGAGAGGAAGAACGGGAGAAAGAAATAAAAAAAACTAAAACAAATGAAAACTAAAACAAAAAGCAGCAGTTGGGAGGCAGCCTTGTTAGGACAACTCAGCAAAATAAAATTCCGGTTTATTGTTGGACAACATTGTTTCACACATACATCAAACAGGCCAAAAAAAAAGAAAAAATAAAAATAAACAGCAACTTCATAGACAGAAAAAAAAAAAAAGAAAACCTTTTTATCTTTGGCCTTGCCACCTCATACAAACCACGATCTATGGTACAGCTAAAGTACATACACAAAAAAAGTTACTGGAATGCTCAGAATAAGATTGTAAATTTTTTTTTTTTGCATTTTTGTCTTTTTTTTTTAATTTTTTTACAAGGTTTTGTTTTATTCTCCTTTGAGATAATGGTTTGGGCCTGGTCACACCACAAGTAAAGTCAGAGATAGGTAACAAGAGATATACACTTCAAAGCCCCCCTTTTGGTCAATCCGAGATCACTTAAAAATGGCGGACCTCCTAACAATATGTACAAAAATATAAAATGTAAATAAAAAATACAAACAAATTCTCCTTTAAAGTACTTTTAAGAAAGAAAGCAGGGCCTTGAAGTTTTGGTGCTTGGGGGGGAGGGGGTCTGTGGGGGAAAGGGGGGGGTTTTCTCTCCCCGCTAACGGGCGAATCGTTTCGTATGTTCGTTGAGTGGCAGCGCCGCGCCGGGGGGCCGGGGACAGGGTTCACTCTACTTGGTGAGGATGACCACGGCGGAGGGGGGAGGAAGGAGGGGTGGTGCGTGTGTGTGGGGGAGAGGGTTGCGATGGGAGGGAAGGGGGGTCCCAAGGGTGAAGAGGACGCGCTGGCCTTTTTTGTTGGTTTGTTTTCCTCCTTATTTAAAAAAAAAATAATAATAATTTGCTGCCTAGTCATCTTCGTCGGTTTTCTGCTTCTTGGGATCGACGTCGTCATCCTGAGGGGAAAGCAGAGCCGTCAGGAGAGGGGACGGGGAGCGGGGCTGCTGGGGGGTCTGGCGAGAGCCACACCAAGGCGGGCACCGATGCAGGAGACTGTTTCAGGTCCCCTCTCCCACCCCAGGGACAAGGGCAGAAGCACAACACAAGTGTTTCCCCGCCTCGTGCAAAACCCTCTCTTGTAGCCAGCCAGGGAACCCCCACCCCAGCCTGCCCTGAGCACCCTGGGGCTCCCCAACCCAGGGCCAGCGGCTCTGCACAGCCAGAGCAGGCACCCCCCCTAACAAGGCCAGGGTATAAATGGAAGTGGGATGTGTCCCTGGAGAGGCACGGGAAAGGAAAAGCGTGGGCAGGGCGTTCCAGCCCCAGAGCCCAGCCCGGCCTCTCCAGCCCCGCTGACGCTCTCCCCAAGCCCTCTGAGGACACGGGTGGCTCCAAGGGGATGGCCATTCTTCCTACCTCATCGTCCTCAGCTGCCCGTTTGCCTGTGGCTCCCTCAGCTTCGTCATCTTCATCACCGTCCTCTTCCTCACCTGCATGGAACAGGAACATGAGCCCCACACACCTCCCCTCTGGGTTTATTCCTGGCTCAGCCCCACACCGCCACGTCCAGAGGCATGGCCCCTGCTCAGGACAGCAGGTGACCAAGGACACAGGGGGCTTTCGGGGCATCCCCCAACTGACTTGACCCACCAAAGGGGAAATCAGGATTGGCGGCATTGAGGCTGGCCACACTGTGCTAGTACCACAGGCAACGGGATGGCAAAACCAGCACCTGCTGCGAGCACCAAAATCACAGGAGAAAAAAAAAAAAGGGGGGGACGACACGACTCTTTCTAGTGGCTGCTCTGCCTAACCGCTCCAGATTACTTCTGCTTCCCTTCGCAGCTATTAGTCCATCTTTAATGAGTTAAGAGAGCCAGAACGCATTAGTTCTGAGTCAGAACACTTTCTAATTATCAGAACAGCAAACAAATGCTACCAACTTATCTTACAGCCAGAGAGGAGGATGAGCAGAGAGCTCTGGGCTTTGACCCACTTTGAGCGCAAATAGGCCAGTGGATCAGAACGACCGAGTCTATTGCCTTTGGCCAGTTTTGGGGGGTCGAGGGCAAGACTGGAGGCGGAACAACCTCTCGGCTGCCCAGACGAGTCTCTTGCATAACAGGAGACCCTACTAAAACTTAGAGCGTTAAGGCCAGTAAGCTGGCTTTAAACCACCGCCACGAGCCACACGTATAGACAGCCGGGGGGGATTAAGGTCAGCCCATCCTCCCTTCCCCTCTCCTCTCCCCGGCCTGCGCTCAGCCACGGCGTGGCCCATGCAGCGGGAAGGGCCAAGATTAGCTCCCAGCGATGGATCAACACCCCGGCAGCCATCACGTGCACCAGGCCGGCCGGCCAGTCAGGTGACAGTGCCAAGCTGATTGGGAGCATTTTTAGTTCTTTGAGCTGCTTTAAAGCAAAGCAAATAATGAGATGGGATAGGGAGAAGGGTGAGGAAAAATATACCCTCAAGCTCCCCTCTGCTGTCAAACTCCAGGATGGAGTTTGGCTGCAAGTGTTGGAAAAAAAACAGCTGATGCAAGCTGCACTCGCTGCCTTTTAAATCTCTCTCCTGCAGCGTTCAGCTGCTCAGGTGCAGCTCACAGGCAGGGATCACCTGAGGGCAGCGGCCAGGGACAGACAAAGCCGTGCAGGATCCCAGGGAGGCATTTGCGCCTCCAAGCACTGCGTGCCAAACCGTGCCTGCGCTCAGCAGGAGCAGGGCTGGCACTATGGGACCGAAGCTCCCCAGGCTTGTCACAGCAGTATCCAAGCAACACTTCCACCCCACACACATGCGCCTGCAGCGCACGCATCCCCCTCCTGCCCGAGGGGAGCAGGGAGAGGCAAGTATTCCCCCCATCTCCTGCCCCAGAGCAGGGCTGGAGGTAGACGGGCTCAGGACAGCACACGGCAGCACTGTGCTTTGTCCCCAAGGGTTCAAATCCTGAGTATGAACAGGGCTACAATTCCCAGATTTTTCCTAGAGAGGCAGTTCCTACCAGAGGGCACGGCAGACAGCAGGATGCTGAGAGCAGAGCACTACCCCAAAGGAGGCAGCTTTCCCTGCTTACGCTGCCTGAACAGGCATTGACCTAATGGTCATTAAATTCCCAGCCCTGTCCCTGCCTCCCAAAACTAACCAACAGGTTAGTAGGTCAGCATGTTAACCAAAAATTCACAGGGGATTAACCTAGTAACAGCTAATCAAGAGCCCCGAGTTCATTTTAGCATAACAAGAATGGTTTTCTCCCAGCCTTAACGAGTGATAAAAATAAACAATGTTATTCATCCAAGTAGATCTTGGGGAAAAAAAAATAATAGCGGGGAGGGTGAGAAGTGATTCGGCAAGTCACTGCTGGATTTCTGGTTGCTGCTGCCAAAACCCACTTCCAGGCTGCGTCGGGTGAGGAAGCAGGGGAGGGTAGGGAGACACGGGACACTGTGGACAGGGAGGGTTCAAAGCAAGCCTCCCGTTGGAGGAGCAGGGAAGAGCTGCAGGTTCCTCTGCCTGCTTCCACATGGCACCCAGCCCAGAAAAAGGGACCACATCAGCCTCTCTGCATGCTGCTCCACAAATAAGAATGGTGTCCTATCCTCTGTGCCTGGGCCAAGGCACAGCTATCTAGGGCTGTCCCCGTCCCACCGGCCGGCACTTGCGTCTGCAGCAGCCGCTGTGATCACAAGAGTCAAGGGCAGGTTTTACTACTCGCACGGAAGGGCTAATGCGCTTATTCAGTGCCGCGGTACGGTGCCGTCTGGCTGCAGGAGGGAGGAAGGAAGGAATCTGCCCTCAACCTGCTGGAATGGATTCAAGGCTGACTTCACTCCCAGCACCGGTGGTCTGAGCAAGTGAGGAAGGACTGAGCCCGGCTGGCAAGAGCCGCCCGGCCGCAGCCACGAGGGGGAGATGCTGCTCTCCGCTGCTTCCCGGGAGTCTGCTGTCCAGGGCAGGAGGCAGCCCTGGGTTGGGGAGCGGGGGGAACAAAGAAAGTTACCATCACCCTCTTCCTCCTCGTCCTCTTCCTCACCACCTTCCTCTTCCTCTTCATCTACTTCGTTGTCGGCCTCCTGCTCTCCATTTTCCTCGTTCTCCTTGGCAAGACAAAACATCACTTAAAAAAAATGCACTGGGGAAGGGAGAAGGGGGAAGAGATGTTCAGCAGAAGTGCGCATCCCCCACCTTTCCTGCCTAAAGCAAAGCACCAACCCACCGGAGCCCCAGGTGCGCGTCCCGCTTCCTGCCTGCCTCCACACGACGCAGGCAGCCCAGGCACGAAGGATCAAGTCTAGAGGAACTTGGAGCTGCAGCTTTGAGGCCAAGACAAAGACTGCAAAGGCTCTTGTGACACACCGAAACACAGCAGAGCGAATTTCCCCCAGCACGTTAAAAATAGGAAACCAACCGGTTTACTTGTACACAATGTGTTTCCCCACTCAAATGATTGTAACACTGTAAATCTAGGGTTTGGGTGTTGGTTTTTTTTTTCCCCTCTCTGCTTTTCCAGTGCCTAGGAAGGGGGTGGCACTACATAGAACCTCACACAGCTTTCGGGCAGGGGGGAGATCCAAGCCCAGCCCTTCCTTTCTGCACACACGTGAAGTGCCCACAGGCTCGGGAGCAACTGTTGAACGAAGTCCCAAAGGGTCAATGGCACTGCACAGCGGAGTGCTGCCATTTGGAGGGGTCCCCTCTCACGCAGGACTGGGGACAAGCTCGCAGCAAAAGCAAGAAGGGGGGGGGGGGGGGGGGGGGGAAGTGTTGGTGTAAGGGCTGCCTCTCCCTGCAGATTGTAGCAATACTCACAGCATTGCCGTTGGCCGGTGCATCTCTGCCATTTTCTGTTTCTTCAACAACTTCCTTCTTCTCTTTTAGATCCTGGAAGGAGCACAAAAGCAGAGAAGTCACCCTGATTCCAGTTGCCTGCGTCAGAGAAGCTGCAGATCAGGTGTGAAAAACACAGTCCGAGAGAGAGAGCAGGAGCTGGTTTCTCTTCACACCGATTTGCTCTGAGATTTGGTTGCCACGTTCTGGCTCCTCCTTGGGAACGGGAGAGCGTGGGGGCGAATCTCAATCCAAGTCAGCCTTGCCAGAGAGAGCAGCTATCTAAAAAAGAGACTGCTCTGTTTCACCTCCGAGCTCCCAAACACACAGAGCTGGCCGCCTGCATATGCTCAACAGCAGCAGAGCTGGCTGATTGCCCATCTTAGCACAGTCCACGCAAGCTCCTGCAATGCCACGGAGAGCCGGCAGCCCTATCCAACGTACGGGCTCCACCGCCCCAGGGCTGCGGACATCCACAGCTGCTCAGTACCTTCGCAGCAGGAGCAAATCCCAGGGACTCGTTAGCAGAGACTGTGGTCTCTGCCCTGGCTGGGGAAGATCATAGGGCAAATATTACACGTCTGGTCTTTCTCGTCAGCGGCAGAGAAGAGACTCCAGGATCCAGCTCACAGCTTTAAGTGTAACAGGATGGGGTGGGGGAAGAAGTCTATTTTTACACTGCTCCAAGAGCTGTGCCTGGCTAGTTTGGTTCAAGTCTCCACTGCGAGCAGAGCGAGAGGAGAGCGGGAGCTTGTGTGTTTTTGCTATTGATCACTGTCAAAATGTCATGCCAAGTCGCTCGGCAAACAGGCTGAGAGGATCCAACTTTATGTTCCCGCATAAAGAACACTTGGATTTAACACTGGCATCTCCGCTTGCATCCTCCTCCCCTTCTGTTCCTCCATCAGCTGGAGCGAGATCCTTCAGCACAAGGAGCGTTACCCCAGCCAAGGAAAGCAGAGGCCCTTCCCCGGGGCCAGCGGCACAGCCACACAGCCAGCTTCGGCAGCGACCACGAGGCGTTTAAAAGTTGCTGGCAGCTCCCTGCTTCGCTGCAGCAGCAAGCGGCTTCACCCCCCTCCCGCCTGCCTCGCAGCCCGCAGCGAGCGGGCACTTTCACTCCCGCCGAGCCACTGTCACTTCCTCATGGGAACGCCGGCGGGTAAGAAGAGCACAGCCCTGGCCCTGCTAGCGTGACCGTTGCTCCGTTTTGGGAGGGTTTCTACTACCCTGCTTTAAGCGAGACAGTGCAGGGGTTTAAAACCACCAGGTTATTTAAACCACTCCGACCCAGACAGGCACGCACAGACGGCATTACCGGAGGCACCCAGGCTGCCAGTGCACCGAGGAAAGACTTTGGAAGTGAGCTCTGGGGTGACTACACCTGTTGATTGAACCTCAACCTCATCAAACCAGCATCCCAGGAGTCTGGGGTAAACAAAAACACAAGCTCCCTCTCTTCCCGTCACTGCTCACATACAAATCCCAGGCCATCTCCTCCATACTGCCCAGTTCCACCACAGTTTTACACTGTCAGCGGCTCCCGCTCCCCTATTCCCCGGAGGTCGATCACGGCCATTTAACCTCTCGCACACCATCACACTGCTGCGCTCTGCAACCGCTGCCTCGCATCAGGCACACGGGCATGAGGGCAACAAAGCGTTTCCTAAGTTAAACACCCAGCAGCAAAATCCAGCAGTCAGAGTTTCCACGTCTCACTATGCCCGACGGTTCTTTTCAAAAAAAAAAAAAAAAAAAGAAAAGAGTCGCTCAGGAAACATAAGCAATTCTCCCGGTGAAGGAACAACTCACTTCTTGAATTTTAGCTGGAGAGATCTCCAGCCCTGACCTTTCCCGCGCCACTGAAGACGCTCTCAGTTTAGCGACCACGGGGATGCCAGGTCATGAAGTCTGTGCTAGCAACAGGGTTGCAGAGAGGACCACAGCTCCTGCCTTTCCCCAGGCCCGGTCCAATACAAACAGGCAGATGTGTACAGCAGCCCATGCGGCGGGACTGCTTTAGCTCCAAAGCTTTGACAGAGCCTCTAATTATAGGTGTGGCGAGGCTGTTTGTCCATAAAATAGCAATGGTGTTTAGTCATACACCGACTGCCCGGCAAGCCCTACCTTCCCTCCTGCTCCGCCACCACCACCGACGGCCCCTGCAGAGGGCACGATCCCGGCGGGAAGGGCCGCGATGGCTGATGGCCGCTGCCCACCGCCCCGGCAAGGACCCGAGCCCGTCGCCTCCCCCCCCGCCCGCCGCAGCCCGCGCCTCCCTCCCGCCGGCAGGGGGCACCCCCAC
>VUYV01000074.1:1492844-1514580 GCA_008711295.1 Anarhynchus alexandrinus
CCGCCGCCACCGCCACCGCCACCGTGGGGTAACGGGGCACCAACGCGGCGAGTGAGGGTGCTCTGCCACACTCAAGATGGCGCCGAGAGCCCTGCGTGGGGCAACCACACGGTTTTGCCACCCACCGGGAACCGCTCCGCAGCCCGTAACGGCCCCGCGGGTGAGGCAGCGCCGCGGGTAAGCGCCCCCCGGTGCGGACGGGGCGAAAGAAGGGGCGCGGGGGTGAGGAAAGGCACCCCCAGACGGAGCGGCACCTCTGCCACACTCAATATGGCCGCCGGGCCGAGCCAGAGCTTGTCCTCGGAGGGCGGGATATAGGGATCCAGCGATGCGGATTGGTCGACGGTACTGAGCGAACGCTGTGCTGACGCTTTGCGGCTTCTTATTGGCTGAATCGCCTGTCTGTCTAAAGCAGAGTGGTTTTGAAAACCCGGAGCGGGCGCGGGGCGGAGTGCTGGAGCGGAACTGGGGCCACCTGGCTGGGGGTACGGGGCACCCTGCAGCAGGGCGACCCCCTCGCGAGGGGCTGCGGCGGGCAGAACGTGCGTTTTTCCCGGTTGCTGGGGGCTGGGCTGCCCCTGGGCTCCCCCCCCACAGCTTCAGGAGAGCTGTGGAGAAGCCATGGCAGACCCTGCACCGCTTGGCACCAGGCGTCGCGGCACGAGGCATCATGGCGCCGGCCTTCCTCGCCCCATCCCCACGCGCGCCCGGCAGCAGGACACCGAGGCCACAGGGCGCTGTTTCCACCACAAAACGTCCCTCCCACAAAACACGGTAGCACCACAAACAGGCTGGTCCGTGCCTGGTGGCACCACTGTGCACTTTTCTCCTCAGCCTCGGCGTCCTGCCCCTTGTGGGAGCAGCCCTGAGGTGGTGATGATGAGGATGAGGACGGGGGGGGGGGGGGGGGGGGGGGTGAGAGCAGGAAGCATCGCAGCAGCTGAGACCTCATGTCAGCCGCTGACCCTCAGACTGACCTTGCGTGGGGGCTGGCTGTCCCCTGCCCTGGCTGTCCCTTGTCCCCCAGGGCCGTCTCACCGGCCACCAGCCCATGAGCCGAACACGGGAAACCTCTCGCTTTGCATCGGAGCTGCTCTGGGCATAGCTGTGCCCTGCTCACAGCTTTCGGGCACCCAGTGTTTAGTCCGGAGGGGCCTTTTTTGGGGGACAACGAATTTCTCAGGTTGGATGTCCCGCTCTGACTTGGCGTTGGGGCTGGGGCGAGAGCCTCTTCACGCGCTTCGCGGGGGGGGGAAGGCAGGGGGGAAGGACAGGGCTGTGGAAACCGGGATTTCTGGTCGCTACTGGCTACGCCTCTCGCTCGGTGTGTTCAAGACAAGGGCAGCTGCTGTCTGTTCCCAGAGACAGGGCACTCCACAGCCGCTGTGGGTTTGGGGCAGGTTGGTAAGCGGGCTGGAGGCAGGAGCGCCCTCTGCTACAGCCGAGCTGGGGGCTGGCAGACGGCGAGTCTCTAAATGCATCCGAAAGAGGAAAGAAAAAAAACCCACCCAAGCCCAGCCCTAAAATAAAGCACTTCTGCTATAACTTGGCTTTAACGTGTGCCTTCTCCTCAAACCCAGGATGTTCCTTGGGGCTTGGGGTTCCCACGTTGCACGAACAGTTAAAAAAAGACATGGGATATTTGGGGGAGAAAATTAGGAATCCTCAAGGGATGGTCACATCATGATCCCACAGAAGACAGAGAGCGAGAGAGGGGAGAGAAGAAAAAAAAAAAAACCAACAAACAACTGAGCCTGGAGTGGAAGCAAAACTGCTTTAAACCACTCTGCGTCGGAAATCCATGTATAGCCCTTGCTGCCGTCCCTCTGTGCGGCGGGATAACGCAGCTGGTGAGTGCCCCTCTGTGTAAGGCAGAGAGAAACAGGCTCAGCTCGGCATTTTATGCCTCAGCAGTCCAAAAAGAAACAACAACAACAACCAAAAAAACTGTTGCCTGTAAAAGGCAGCTGCTGCTTTACCTCTTCTCCACCCCTCCCGCCGGCCAGGGCTGGGGAGCGGCTCCGCAGGGAGCAGCGAGAGGAGGAGGAGGGTGGAAGGGGACTTTGTGAAAGTGCCCGAGCATCGGGGACAGAAGTTTCCTGGGCTGAGCTCTGCCTGGGACCTCGCTCCGTCTGCGGCAGGCGATCGCTTTGGCAAAGGAGTCGAGGTGCCGGAGGAGGCGGTAGGAGTTTTCCCTCCTCGCCCGCCGTTTCCCTAGCTCAGCAAGTAGCAGCCTCTCTAATCCCCAGTGAAGATCCTGCTGCTCGGGCGATTATTTCATCGCGGCAAGCTGCTCCTCGGAGGAAATTCTCATTACGCTCTTCGGAGAGGCAGGGGAGGGGCGACTGTCACTCAGCCGCTCTGGAAAAAAGAGGGATGAGCCTGCAGCATCCCCGGGCTTCGGCGCACGAGACGTGGTAGTGTTTCTAGGTCAGGCTGGTGATGCGGGACGTGAAGCCAGCAGAGATGACATCCTGGCTGTGTCACCTTCTGTTCCTCGATGGGTGAGGGTGGCACGCGGGGGCTGTGGCTTCGTGGACGTTTTGCTCTGTTGGGGCCTGGAGGAGCACTGCTGGAGGGTGATGGGGAGATGGGAAGGAGCTTCATGTGCACTCATGTGGGGGGAGTGGAGCTGTGTAGAGCACTGGGGCCAGCTCACAGGTCCAAAAAGCATCTTTGTGAGACCGTGGGGCTGAGACCTCGCCACAGGAGGCAGAGACTGCGCTTGGAGAGCACCAGCCGCCCCAGCCTAGGGAAGGGCTGATGAGGCCGCCCTCCTCCCCACGTGCCGGGCTGCTGCTCCTCCATCCATTGCCACGAACCACGTAAACAGGAGGGAGCGGGTCCCTGCGGCGCGCTTTAATTAAGGGATGGAGACACTGACTTCGCCTTTCCCCAGAGGATTGCAAAAGGCCCAGGCGGGCCCCACACTCCAGCTCATGGCCATCCCTGCTCCGACAGGCGCTCTGCCCCCCGCATTGCAAAACAGGGCTCTGACTCACCAGCCTTTCCCAGCCCGCTGCTCACTGAGCCCGGAGACGTTTGCAGGGATCCCTCAGAGGGATGTAGGGCGTCTGGCTGCTCTGCACCCCGCTGCCGGCATCAAGAGTGGGACGTGGTGGGCAGGACATGGCACCGTCCCACTGGCATCCCCATCGGGCTTCTGTGCAGAGCCCTGGGGTGAGGAGAGCTTTCCAGGAGGGGTTATGCTCCATGACTGGAGGATATGGGCAAGTGAGTGTGACCTCTCCAGGTGCCCTGACCCCAGCAGGCAATGACACCATGGTCTCTTGATGTCCAAGATGCTCGCTGGCTTCTCCACGGCTCTGTGAATCCACTGCCCCACCTGGCCAAGAGGCGGTGGCAAGGGAGCACCCTTTTCTGCCTCCCTCAGCTGGGTGCTGGCAGGAGCCAGGGCCAGGTTGAGGGCAGCAATACACCCCAGTGCTGCTGCTAATCCTGCTCCTGCTTACAGGCAGGGTGGGGACACAACGGGGGGACAAGGGAAGCCTCCGTTTTGAGATGCTGGCTTTTCCAGGGAGCCCACAACAGCATCACTTGCCTGGCTGCCAAGGGCCAGTGCTGGTGATGGCATGGCCTGGGAGCCGGCACTCGGATCCCTGTCCTCTCCTGCCTGCGTGCCAGGACGACCCCAGCTTGCCCCTGGCAGGCTGCCAGGGCCCCACAGCCAGGTTTAAAGGCAGCAAAGCTGATTATTGCCTTTCTCTCAAGCGAAGGGTGAGGAGGGCATAGGGACAACCTGCCCCAGAGGCAGGGGGAAGACACCTGTGCCCCAGGGCGTGGGCTTGGTGAAGCTGGAAAACAGTTGTTTCTCTCTTTTAATGAGTTTTCTGGGGTTTTTCCCTCCCAGTTTGAAGGCTGGTTGTGACTACAAGCCCGAGTGAACAACGCCATGGATCAGACTCAGGACAAGGGCCTATCACACGGAGATTACACACCCACACCCTGCCCCGGGCCCGGGCCTTGGGCCAGAGACGTGGTTTCGCTCCTCGGGGCTCCCGTCCCACTGCTAACAGTGATGTGCAGAAGAGATTTGAAAGGAGAGAGAGAGAGGAAGGTGGGAGGGAGGAGGCGAGGCCAGATTCTCTTCCCTCCCTGCCTCTCCCAGCGCTTTGCAAACACGAGGTCTTTGCAATGTCCTCAAGAGGAGGGAAAACAGCCCCCTGCAGGTGCCCAGGGCTGGATGCGCATTGGGGCAGGGATAGCTGCGTGGTGTGGCCAGCTCCAGGCACACAACCCCGATCGTGTCCTGCCCTCTGTTCCCCTTCCTCCTGCTGTCCCCAGCAGGACACCCCCCAGAGCCACCCTACGGGGGTCCCCACCCGACCGGCGCCATCCTCCTGCCCCAAGCTGGCCACAGGGCGCTGATGGATGTCATTCTGCGGGGACAACTGCACGGAGAGCCACCGCTCCTTCGTCTCGTCCCTCCTTGCCGCGTCGGCACACCTGGGAGAAGACAGACGCACAACGTGCATGCACACACTCACAAAACCAACCCCAAATCTGGATCAGTATCAGAGAGAATTAATTACTGGCTCATGCATATTCAGATGAGAAACTCGGCTGAACCTGGCGGCAGTTCGGCGCCTGGGGCGGCCCTGGAAAGGAGAATTCCTCTGGAGAGATATAAATCACCGCTCCCCTCTATCGCTTCCCCCATGGAGCGCTACCTCCTGGGGAAGACTGAACCTTGATTTCCTTTTTTTCCTCCTTCTTCTTCGTTTTCAATCTGCGCGGGGCCCCTGTAATTACAATGGGCTGCTTTAGGGCTTGAGTTATTTATTGGGTAACAGCGACACACCTACCCGGCTCCAGCCGCCTGCCTGCCCGCGTGTCACGGCTTGTCCTGCCTACCCGGCAGCGCCCGCCACGCCGTGCCGTGCCGTGCCTTGCTGCTTTAGCTTGAGACAGCACGGGCAGCAGCAGCAAACAGGGACTACCGGCCTTAAGCAGTCCACTAAAGACACATCCATGGTGGTGTAGCCCTGCGAGCAGGGGCGAGAGCCACACTCTCTGCAAAACACCATCTCACACACGTTTGTGTGTTGCTATGGTGGGCGGTGGATGCCACCGAAGCTCACGCCGGTTGTGAAATCTTTGGCCCCATTTTACAGGTGGGGAAAGCAAGGCATGGAACAGGGAGGTGATTTGCCCGTGGTCATCTCGGGAGATTGGCAGAAGAACCCACGCCTCCAGCCGACGTGCGGCTGGGCAAGAAGATGCCAGACGAAGCACTCAGCTCAACGCTTCAGCTGGGAGGACCTGTCCCCTGTGCCTCTGCGTTGCTTCCCAGTGGGGGTCCTCTCCCCAGCCCCAGCTCTGCATCCCCCTGCCCAGCCTCGCTCCCCCCACACGCAAGCTTGTGCGTTCATAGGAGACGAGCACTCAGGGCTGAAGACCACATGGCTGGAGGGAATTAAATAATTGATGGACCAGAAGTCTCGAGCAGCTACCAAATCTCCAGGGGCAGCATTTGAGAGGCAAAGCAGAGCGCTGGACAAGCCCCTTCTCTCTGATATGATGCCAACACGTCTCACTCCTTCCTGGGGCTTCTGGTGGGCTGAAGACGTGGGGTGCCGGGAATGGGAGCGCTCCTCCGCTTGCCTCGCCTCCCAGCTCGCCCCCCGCGCTGCCGGAGTGCTGGAGGGACTGGCCATCTTCCAGCCAGGCGAGGAGGAACTGGGGGGAAAGGAAGCCACCGCTTCCAGGCTGAAACACTCCTGCATGGGATGGTTCCCACTGAGCAGCACCCTCGGAAAATGCGGGCTGAGTAGGGAGGAGGAAAAAAGCCTGCAAAATCAAGGCGGGTGCCCAGCTCTTCCTTGTACAAGAGCGTGGGGCCACCAGAAAGCAGCAAGCTCCACACCAGTGAAAGGAACAGCTTTTCTGCCATAGCCAAGCTGCGGCCTCCTTGCTGTAGGAGCATGGAGAATGGCTTTAAAATTTACAGGAGAAAAGCAACTTGATAAATTCAGCATAGAAATCGGATGGAATTAAATCCAATGGTCCCGTTCCCCGCTGTGGAAGTCCCTCGGCTCCAAAGACTCTGCAGCTGGGAGAAGGTCGCTGCCCCATGGCCCCATTCCTGCTCCCTGCCCTGAGCATCAGGACAGAGGGGCCGGTCATTCACTGCTGGCACAGCCACGCTGGACATTTGGGGGTCACAAGGCAAGAAGGGTAGCCCCTGTGCGATGGCCGTGGCCGCGTGGGTCCCAGGAAGAGGTTTTCCCACCCGAAGCACTGATGCAGAGCTGCCACAGGATTTGTCAGGCTGCAGCGTGAAGCATCTCCCTGCGCTAGACATATTTGTCGATATTTAATCCGCCAATAAAAGCAGTGCATGACCAAATTGAATATTTAATATAATATACACTAACCAGGAGCCGATTGGCATTTCACCCAATGGAAAATGTTTGCTGCCCTCTCACTTTTCAACAGATTTTTCATGAGAAGTTGTTGATTTTTTTTTTCTTGGGATTTATTCACATCTTTTTTTCTTTTAGGTGATGCTGTTACGATCTGAAAATAACGATTTTCATTTACCAGCTCAGGAGTTTAATGAACAAGCTATTTGAATAACCATTTGGACAAGTATTAAAAAAAAAAAAAAAAAAAAAGAAGAAGCAAGAAGAAGAATCCATTTCAAATCCTCAGAAATAGCCCCCTCTCCACCAACTTCAGTAATTTGCAGAAGAGCGGTTTCTTCTTTTTTTTTATCCAGTATACTAGATGAAACAGTTGAAAGTGTTTGAAGCTGGCAAGAAAAGCATTTCTAGCTACTGATGTCATGAAAATAAAAATTGGCAGATTTTTCACGCTGGGTCAACGTGTAGCGATAAGCACAATGCCATACCTTTAGGAGCAGTATTTGTTGGTAAACAGATGGGAAGCAGCCTATAATGTCCGTAGTCAATAATACACAGCCAGTGTGCATTGGCGGGGTTGCTGTCGGAGCAATAAATCATACATCTTCCTGGCGGAGCCTGGACCATCCTGTGCGCAGACACTGTTAAGCCTGTTGTGGGCAAAACACACAACGTGGAGAATCACAATGAATAATTTAGAGAGCACCCTTCTTCGTCGCTCTTAAACTGCCCATTGAGTCATTTCTGCTGCTCCCATTTCAAGCGGCTGGAGGAATCCTTCCTATTTTCCATGCCAAATATAGCAGTTTTTCCAGAAATGCTCGAACACACAAGCCAGGAAGTTTCCCTTCTCTGGGTGAGTCACTGGAAGTTCAGGCTGCAGTTTCACGATTGCTTCAAGCCGATCGAAATTTGTGCCGCTGCCAAAAGGAGCCATCCAGCCCTGCCCAGTGTGCGGCCTCACTCCCTCCTTGTGCAACGAGCGTCAGGTTAGGGAATGGATCAGGCTGAAAACAAATCCTGCCGCGGTGGTTTGTTTTAGAGGGAGGTTGATTTTCCACCAAATCATTTGGCTAACTCGTCTCATGGCTGTGCGGACCTGGGAGGAGGGAGGCTTGTCTGATCTGAGAGGTGTGTTATAAGGATGCTCCTTACATCAGAGTGACTAAAGGCAGAAGCAAAGGGGATATGAGGGGAAATGCCATGCCCGTGGGGTCACAGATGAGTGTGTGTCCCCTGTGTCACACAGCTCAGTCGCAGAGCTGATGAGGGCCGTATTCACACCCTTAACCCCAGGATGGGAACACAGGTAAGATCCCTGCCTGGAAGGGATTTTCTTGGGTGCCATTTCTCAGATCAAGAACAAGGATGTGACTGGGAGCATAGGGACCAATCTGTATCTCAGGACTGTCCCCCACTAGGCCAGGATGCTCAGGCATCCTGCTTCAGCGCAGACAACCTGTGATATGCAGGATTTCAAAGATATTTCAACCTCCTCTTTTAGGAGCAGGACCACTCTCTTCCTACTTCTTCTCTCCTTTCCACCTTCCCACATGCCCTGGCATTTTTTTCTAGCTACTTTCCACATTAGTTTCCAAAGCAAGGGAGTCTTCCTCCCATTTTTGCTGCCCGTTCCCTTCTAATTTTTGCAAACACATGGGACTAATTTAAAACAAATTTGATGGGGAGGCAAGGGGGAGATCCTAGATCTCCTTGCAAGTGTCCTGGAAGCAAGTGGCTAAGCGGAGGTGGGATGCTCACTAGCCCCCCACACCAAGAGACTGGCCACTGCAAACTCAGGCCTTTTATTAGTCACCAGAGAATCCAAACCAAGCACCCCGGCTGAAGCATGGTTTTGAAGCTGCAATTTCCCCAGAGCTGCTCATCCCTGGGGGTGCACCTCAGCTTCTCCCAGCTTCACCAGGTTGCCCTCCTGCTCCTTCCTTAGAGGATGTGGGGCCAGCATCACTCTTGCAAAGGCTGTGCCTTGGCAGGTCTGGGGTTTTGGGGCTGCACATGCGTAGATTTGCCCCCGCTTCACAGGGCTCCACATGGGTAAACCAGCCTGGTTTGTTACGTGTTTCCAGCGGTCTTGAAAGCTGCAGCTTTTGTGGCTGGGGCATCCCCATGGCTCCGTGGACTGCTTTTAAGGAAGGGCAACTGCGGCCAGCAAGCGTCTTGCCAGGTGGTGTGGGTTTGCTACAAAGGAACTCGCATCTCTGGTGGGATATTTTTGGAGATCAGCAAAGCAGAGCAGGTTGAAAATCCCTTCTCTAGAAACCCGCATTATTTTTTTCCTCCTCCCAATGTTTGTTCCATTATTTCTCAGAGACGGCGCTCGCCTCTTTGTGGAGAAGCCTTCCTGATGGGCAATTTCTCTGCCCGCTTCGGAAAGGCATCCCCGCTCCGGTCTCTGGTCTCTCCCTCCCTCTTCCAAGGGAGCCTCATGGGCAGAGTTTGCTCCCACTGGCCCCAATCCAGTCAGGCACTTACGCAGGTCACTGCTCCGACTCGGAAGCTGGTGGATCACTCCCAGGCTGCCCCGGGGACTAACAGGTTTTCCTGCTCCATCTCCTGGAGAAGCTGGGGAAGGGGGGGGGGGTACGAGCTAGGGCCAGAGCTGGCTCCGGTGTCCATCTCTGGGTGAGCTGTTGGAGGCGCTGGGGTAGTTCTTCCCTGCCCTATGTGACACTGCTGTCCCCAGGTGCTGGCACTGCAAGGTGGCAAAGCCACCGGGGTGGGACATGCCATCTCCTGGGCAGTGCGGGCTGGAGGAGTGCCCGTGGGCAGCAACAGGCAGCTGGGCAGCCCCAGTGCCGGGTGGGAGAGCCCCGTCATGGACTACTGGCTGCCACCAAGGAAAGTTCCTCCTTCCAAGGGCTTTGCTTCCTATCTCCAGCATTTTCCATCTGCCAGGGGAGACCAGGGCCAGTACTCACTCTTGCTATGAAAGTCTCTAGGCAGGATGTGCCACATCCCTGCCTGCCCTCCTTGTCCCCAGGGTCCCTAGGAGATATGGCAAGGAGCAGCCACGCTCAACTGCAGCTCCCTTGGGTCCTTACAGCTCCTGCCCTGCCATGGGGACTGCTTCCCATGTAGGGAGCCAGGCGGGTGTTGGGACACTGGTGATCCCAGATCCAGGTAACTTGGTATGGGGATATGGTTTGGTCACCCTGCATGCTCCCCTCTCCCCTGCTCATCATATGCAGGACCCAGCAGCTTAGCTCATGCAGGCACCTCAGCTACCCTGGTGCAACGGGGACCAGCGCCTCCCTGTCCCCCTGTGATGAGGGCCTGGGTGGGACACACAAATTGCTCAGGCTGGACACCTTGTGACAGCCAAAATCCACAGCTGAGAGCTGGATGGGGGTCTGCTTTGAAAGGACACGGGGGAGCCAGGAGCAAGCAGGACCACACTGCTGGGGGACAAGACCACTCAGCATGTGCTGAACCCAGTGCAGCCCTTGCCCTGTCACCTTCAACATGTGCCATCCCCCCAGGGGACAAACCTTCCCAACACCACAAAAGCAGGGACTCAGCACCCCACACGCACAAGCCAGGGAGACTTTGGCACCCGCGATGCTCCGAAAACCCATCGGGAGGAGGAGACGGGGGGAGGCAGGGGAGCAGGATGGTTCTGAGTGCTTGGAAGTCAGCCCGTACGGATGAATTCAAGGGACGCTACGCCCTTCCACTGCATCCTTGTGCCAGATGCCCCTGGGTTGAAGAGGCTCTGCCCGTGCTGGGGGTAGCGGGGTCCCCGTGCAGCCCCCCGGGCTGCGTGCCGAGCTGCCGCCTCTCCTCGGCGGCCGCCCCCAGCAGATCAGTGGGCGCCGCAGGACGGAGCGGAAATGAGGCAGCCGAGGGCCCTGCGGATCTGCTGTTTATCTCCACGCCACTCGCACGCCCTCGGTCAGGATCCGGAAGAGTAAATCACCTCGGCCTTCCCCAGCCATGCGCTTTCCACTCCGGCTGGGACAATGGGGTCCCCGCCAGATCTCCTCCCTTAGCACGGCCGGGACTGCGCTCCCATTCCCCGGCTGAGCTGTGTGGGCTTTGCCCCAGGATGTAAATTTGGGTGCTGGAATTTATCCGCGGCTGTTTTGGCTGTGGCTGAACTCCACCTCCGGGCAATGACATGTTGTTTCCATAGTAGCTAATGGACTGGAGATGGAAGGGGGGAAACACATACCCGCACTAAAAAGGGACTCGTGAGTAATGTGGTTGCTCCCAGCGCAGAGTAGGAACAACTTTCTAGCACTCGACGGAGCCCCTCCTTCGCCCGGCGCCTGTAAAGTGTCGAGAGGAGAGTGTGTGTGTGCAGACCTGTGCGGCAGCGGGCGCGGGGCGGGAGGACAAGGGGGTCCCTGGGGGTGCTGGGGGGTTTGGGGGTGCGTGGCAGCTGTGCAAGGGGCAGGCTGTGCAAGCAGAGGGGGGACATGGTGAGCATGAGAGCTGGTGGGGCGGGTGCAGCGCAGGTGGTGGGGACGCTCATGGGTGGCACATGTCCGCAGGGGTGTCTGAACCCTTTCGTGTGCAGAGGGCAGTTCCCGGAGGCAGGAGGGAGCAGCCCTGGGCAGACTCGCACGGTGGTGGTCCCCCAGAGCAGAGGGTGTTACCGGCAGTAGTGTGGCTGGGACAAGGCAGGCCACAGGTGTCTGAGGGCTGTTCTCANGTTAGGACTCTTCATCCCTGCTGGAACCCCCTATGCAGGCACTGGATGGGTCTCGGTGTGAGAGCAAGGGGCAGCCCTGGCTCCGCTCGCAGCCTCCAACCATCCCTGAGTCCCACAGCTCTCCAGGAGCAGGGAGGACTGGATTTTCCTCCCGTGCCGCAGCCCTGGGCTCCTCCCTGGCCAGCCAGGCACAGCACCATGGGGCCACCACCCTTTGACATTTCCATTGCACTCAGCTACACCATGGACCAAATCCGCCCTCGGGGGAGAACAGCTCCATTACTCCACGTGCAAACAGAGGGCAGCTCTTGGGGACATCCTCGTGCCCGTCTCTGGCTGGCAGCCCCGGCCGGATCCCTGCACCCCAGCTGCTGTTACAGCATTTTTCTTCTACTTGCACGTTCCCCAGCTTGTTCGGTTGCGTAGCTCCCGCCGTGTTCGGCTCTTTGTGTTGTTTGCTGTTAAGTAAATCACTGGCAGCTCCCCAGAGCGCTGGGTAATGGCAGGATAATTCCCAGCAAGACCCTGGTAATTCACTTGAAGGAAAGCAGAGCAGAGGAAAACAGCACTATTAGCCATTATCCCGGCCTCTCAAAGGCCTCCTCGCCTGCAGAAACACCGCGCGGTGCAGCAGGCATGCCTGCCACGGCTCCCAGACGCTGCGGGCCATGGGAGGGCCACAAGCAGCAGAGGAGGCCACATTTCAGCCTTCTCCTGCCAGTCAGGACCAGCAGATGCAATGCAGGTGAGTGCCTCTGCCTGCCACGGGCACAAGCAGGTTGGTGTCAGTCCTGGGAAAAGCACCCCAAGGACGGGAGTCGGGCGATGCAGAAGTGCCCATCAGGCAGCACAGACCTGTGGGATGCTCCGGCCTCGGGTCTCCCACCGAGCGCATGGGATGCACAGCAGGACCGAGGTCTTGAGCTGCAGGAGTGTCCCTTTGGCCAACAACCGCTGGACACCTACCCTGCCACCGGCGCAGGGCTGACAGCCAGAGCGGGAAGGAGGATGGTCATGATGCTTTGGCTGCCACGGGCTGCTGATGGCTCCTCTGATCCTGGAGGAGCTTTGCCACCTGCAACAGCGAAGAAAATGTCCCTTCCAGACAGCCTCAGCACTTTTCACACCTCCTTGTTGTTGGGACACCCCAATCCTGTCTGGTGCACACTGGAGACTGAGCGCAGGGTTTCAGCCAGGGGTTTGCCAGGGGCGGCTCAAGCACCAACCCTGCACCACTGAGCCGCTCTGCGCCCACCAGATCCGCATCCGTGTGTGGATGTCAACACCAAACAGCTTCACCCAGGCTCTCCGAAGAGCTCCCATATGTGGATGTCAATGCCAAACAGCTTCACCCGGGCTCTCTGAAGAGCTCCCAGCCGTGTTTCTGAGTTGCGCGGCGGGGGGACGCCGGGAGGGCAGACCCACCAAAGAGCTCCGGGGGAGCTCAAGGCGAGAGGCTCCCTGCAGCAGCCGCCAGCTTCCTTCCAGCTCTGCAATGGGGCGCCGAGCTCCTTTGCAAACCTGCCCGTGAAGTGGCTGCCGGCATTTCTGAAGAGGCCTCTGTTTGCAGAAGTGCCGAACTTCGCCCCCCCTCCTCCGAGCCTCCCGGCAGCGGGAGGGAGCCTGCAGCCGCCGCCAGCAGCCCCCCGCCTGGCTCCCCGCACCCGGGGAGGGCGAGGTGCGCTCCCGCTCCACCCAAACCCACGCTCACACCCCTCGGCATGCTCGCACACACACACACACACACAGGGGCACCCACACATGTAGGAATGCGTACACAAAGGGGCACGCATACTTATATATATAGGCGCGGGTTTTCTGATGCTTCTCGTTGGTTGGCTTCAGACCAAAGTCCCGGCTTCGTCAGGAGCAATAAAGGCTTCCAGGCCAGGCCAGTAGTAAAAGTAGTAAACTTTAAGGGGAAAAGGGTTCTCTGGCTGTTTCCGCAGTGGCGGTGGCTGTTGCCTGACAAAGGCTTTCCCTCTGCTCACTTTACGCACATGCACATTTGGTGCTGATTAATCGTGTGGGACTGCAGCTCCGAGCGCGTGGGGCAGCTCTGCTCCCCAAGCACCCACAGATGCACCCACAACCCCCTTGCACACCCCCTCCCATACAGATTCTCCTTCCCGACCCTCTCCAAAGTGACACGGCTTTGGTTGCTCTCCCACGTGCTCCCCAGGAATGATTAGTCTGTGGAAGAGAGTCATGTTTTGGTAGTCAACGCCTGCATGCATGTCACTGCGATGCCCCTTGCTCTGAGCTCGTGTGGCAAGAAATGAATGGCCCAGGAAACAGAGGGGGTTGCAGGGAGATTTGGAGCAGTCTGTCCCTCTTGGAGAAGCTAGTTCCACTGTTTTTTGGTGCCTGAGGGCATCCTAGCCCCCTGCCCAGTTGAGCATTGTGGTTGCTCTTGAATGTTTTGTGTCAGAGGAACAGATAATGTCCCTGACCTTGGCTTTCAGGCTGTACCGCAGCCTCACGCTGTGGAGCACCCAGAGAC
The DNA here is from genome assembly GCA_008711295.1 of Anarhynchus alexandrinus. Classification (NCBI taxonomy): domain Eukaryota; kingdom Metazoa; phylum Chordata; class Aves; order Charadriiformes; family Charadriidae; genus Anarhynchus; species Anarhynchus alexandrinus. Next base: position 1,506,409 of record VUYV01000074.1, read on the forward strand.
AAGGAGAGCTTGAATGCACCTCAGTAAAGGTGTCAAAAGTCCATCCTTTTGGAAACCAAGGGCTTGCTTCCACTTCAAAGATGCAGCGATCATTTTTGTAACAGCATCGAGGACAAAGCATTCACCCTCATCAGCCCATGTGGCCTCCAACCCTGAGATGCTGGAATGGAAAGCACAGGACAGATCTGACATACTTTGCATGAGTCGCTGGAGATAAATGGGGCAACACTGCATGCTCACTGCGGTCTCCTCAGAGCAAAAATCGTCATGTCCAGGGTACTGTGCTGCTGTGGGGCAGCCAGAAATGGTGGTGAGAAAGGGAGGCGGTGACAGAGATGTGGCCATGTCCAGAGGGACAAGATGTAGTCTGCCAGGTGGAGCAAAGCTTTACTGAGGGATGCTTCAAGGTGATAGCTGAAGGTGAGATTTTACCACCCATAATATAACCATCTAGGACTGGGATGCCCACTGTCATCGAGCAGGACGGAGGAACTTCAGTGCACAGTCCATCCTCCTCTTCCTCCCAGCTTTCACCCATCCCATTGTGTTAGTAACCTTCCACCACCAAGGAGGCAAGGAAAATACCTCTCCACGTCTCCCAAGACTGAGGGATGTGTCCTCATGTCACAGCTTGCCTGCTCCCTCTAGGAAGCAGCCTTTCACTACCACCTGCAACCACGATGCAAGGGCAACCAGTTTGACTCTTGTCTCCCTTATGTCTCTTTTCCTTTGACTGCTCTGACTTCAGCAGACTCCTTCCTTCCACCATCACAAAACAACACGTTGGGTTGCTTGTGAGAAGACAATCCTGGCATAGCTGCCGTAAGGCACATGAGCAGCTCTGACCTAATGGGACTTCCCTTGAGCACCATCATCTGGGGTCTCAACCTCAGGCTGGGGGCTAGGATTTTGAGAAGGAACAAGTTCCCCAAGTTGAGACCTCCAAGGAAGGTCCTGTTTGGTTGTTCAGGTTGGTGGCAGTTCTAGACACGTGCCAAAGATTTACGTATCAGAGAGGCTCCCAGGCCTTTGCTGACTCTGGGCTGGGGTTAGCCACATTTTGGCTCTCCGCCCTTGACTGTTTCACACTGCATAGTAAGGGATCCCTGGAAGGTAGAGAGGAGGGCAGGCTGGATGAGCTGTCTCTCCAACCTTGATTTTAGGGAGCCCATTTGCTCACCTCCGGGTCTTGGTGAAGCAGATGGGGGTGCCGTGCATTTGGGAGGATCAGACCAGAAAGAATGGCCACCCCTCCCATGTGGCTTCTCTTACACCACAGGCCATTGTATTTTGCTCACTTACTCCTACAATGGATGCCAAATCAAACACCTCTTCCAGAAGGAACTAAGTCTTGATCTGGAGATAAACCCATAGGGTCTCAGTCTCTCATTAGCTGGTTTGTTCTGATGATTAATCGTGCTTCTTGTTGAGGAAGCCTGATCATTTCTAATGTGGGTTTACTCTGGCTTTGGAATTTAGCCATAGGTTTGTTGCCTGTATTATAGCACTTAGTATTGAAATGGAGGCAGTTAGGCTCCTGAGAGAGTTTTAACTTAAAAAACTTCCACTCCTAGTTAAGGTTTTTGTCAGTTAATATAAAGAAAAGAGTCACAGGACCTCGAGTGAAAGCTAAGGTGGATGGTTTTGTTAATGGAGCAATAAAACAATAAATCTCTTGATGTGTAAATGTGCTAGATTAAAATGAGTGTAGACGGAGCTATAAGGATGTTTTAGCATCGGTTATCCTCATAAGACATTAACAAAGTCAGGCTGTAGGAACACCACCTTCTTTAAGACACTTGTGAGATCAAGCACCGATAATGATACGTTAAGTGGCCCTAATGCTTCGACTAATGCGGAACTGATACGAATGTGATGTTAGCCAGCAGAGGTAGGTATCCCAGGTATGTGCTGTGGGTTACCTGCTCGGGATATGTTGAGATGAATATGTACGTTTGGATTGCTGTAGGGGATCAAAGGGCGTGTCTGAGGGTTTTGTTTCCCAGAGTGAGGTCTCTGACACCTGTGGTGCATCTTCCTTCTGCCAAGCCGGAGAGATTGGGAACACGATGAGAAAAGGCTGGAGGTTTTACTTTGTTAGAACGCGTCCTTCATGTCAGCAACGGGCTGTAGAGCTTGTGTCTTCTTGGTTTCTCCTCTGTAAATGTTCAGTGTTACCTACAACAACTGAAATTAGCTTTCCTGTGGCCTTAGGAAAACACTCATACACCTCTTAATCTCTCTTTTATTTAGATAACCAGACAAGGTATGTGTGTGTGCTCTCGTTCCCTCCCATGCTCAGGCTTCCTTGCAGCGATTCTCTTCTACATCTTCTCCCATGTTTCATCTGCATTAAAAACAAAACATGACAAGGCAAAACAAAACAAAACTGAAAAGCATAGGCAGGACTTCTGCATCAGCCATGTCATCGCTCTCTATTTAAACATCCATAAATTGTCCTACTTCTTTTAGTCCTGTATTGCAGTAGAAGCTCTGGTTGAGTTGGTTGTTCTGAACCTTTCCATCCTTGGTATGTGAAGCCCACAATCTGCTCCTTGTTCCTTGCATTTGACTTGCTAAGATGTTTGGTTTGAATGGGTTGAGTTCACCAAAGGAACAAACCACTGAGTAGGATTGTGATTCCCTTATCTCCTTACCCGTCCTTCTGCCATGTGCCAGCGTTATCAGCACTGAGAAGGATTCAGGAGCATCCACCTTCTAGGGGAAGCCCATGGGAAAGAATCCTGTGTGTCAAGTATTTCTGAGGACCACCTGTAGCTGGCTCCTGTGGGAAATACTTGATCATGCTGTATCACAGAGTTCTCAGTCAAAACATTCACAAGAACGATGTTGTGGTCACGCAGTGACCTTCACTTACCAAAGCCAGGATCATTTTTGTGAACCAAACCTCGTTTCCACACAAACAGGGCAATTCATTATTTTTATACTTGCCTGTTAGTTCTGTGTTGGTTAAAGCTCAGATTCTCTTCCACTCTTTTTTGCATGATGCCAGGTTAACAGGTCTAATTTATCCAGTGATCTCATTTGCCTTTTTTAAACATTCTGGCAAAACATTAACATTTCTCTGATCTTCTTGCAAATAAAGATTAGTAAGGCAGGACACCTCTGCCAGCTCTCTAAGGACTCTTCTGGGCTTGTGAGTTTACTCTTGTATGTGCTCTAATATCTTTCCAAGATTCCAGTGGTCTGTATGATATCTCGTCTGATACGAGTATATCCCCCTCCTGCTCTCCAAATGGAATTACTTACTGAGCGCAACAACTTTTACATATCACTGTTAGTTTTATCATCTCCATGGTGTTAGGTGGAGACTGTATCAATGCTGTCACTTCTTTTGTTCTCCATCTACCTGCAAGGCTCTGCTGTCATCCTCACCCCTGCCCAACATGGATTTTTTCCTTGTGCTTTTTCAGCTTTCCTAATCGATATCTTAAGTTTCCATTTTATTGACTGATTTTTAGTGTCCTCCCTCCCCTCCAGTTGTGATGTGTAGCTCTTTGGTTTCCAATTCGCCACTGAATCAGAATGGGCTTGTAGCCAAACCCGTTTCCTCTCCGTTTGCACTGTGACTTGCCAGCTATCAAAAACTCTTTCTGAAGAGCTCACAATATTTTCTCACATTTTTTCTAAATTATTCCTCCCAACCAGTTTCTCTCCTACTTTCTCTCAGCTTTGGAAAAATTAACCCTATGGCGGATCACACGTAAGTGAGCCAGAACTGCCCTTTTTTGCCCAGAACAAGCGGAATCAGGTCATGCTGACTAGTCCCCAGGCAACCACTGCCTTCCAGCCCAGTGATTAATTCATCTGTATCTGTCATAACAAGGTCCGGAGTCACATTATTTTGTGTCCTGTGTGGTTCCTTTCATGTCAGATCATTACCTACAGTTTCCACAACCTTCATTCTTTGTTTTTTCACTAGTGGACATGTCAGACCTTCAGGACAATCTTCATCCAGGTGTAATTTCTCTGAACAACCCAGTGTTTTATCCTGGTTCCCCCCCACGGTAGGTCGAGGAGGCAGGAGGCAGGACCGCTCTCGGGTGTTGGCGTTCGCACGTCGCTCCATGTGCAGTCCAGATCTCGCGCTTCGCAGTTATCAATAATTCTAAACTGAGGAAACAGCCCATTCATAAAGCGCTCCCTCCCACGCAGCTCTCACGCAGACTGTCCTTCTTAAACAGGCTACAGCCACAGAATGCATCGTTCCCCTCACGTGAACCATACCAGCAGCTTTCATTCCTACCAATGGCATCAAGTTTTTCCTCATCAGGGAGGGCTTCCCATTCCTTTGGCTTGGTAAGCACACATCCAACCCCAGCGTATGTGCAACCAAGATCTCTTCCAGCCATGTCCTCTGCCACATGGGCTCATTCTGTTGATTACACATTGTGTTTCAACAGCTTTTATCTCCTCAGCATCTCTGCTTTGCATTGTCAACCCAATCCTTCCCCAGACTGTCACCAGCTCATCTCAAAGCCATGGCAGTCACCAGAAGAGCCCCAGTCTACATGTAGCTCTACCTTCTGCACAGTCCAGGGCTTCATCTGACAAAACCAAAACAGCCAGTCACTTCTGACACCTTCTTCCTTTTCTTTTGGAGCTGGAAGAGTCTCTATAAATCCCCCTTGGACTTTCTTCCATAGAATGTTCACCATACTGCTCTGTGTTAACACCAACAAAGACTTGTCAGATGACTTCAAAATCCCACCCGGCCTCACCTCTACATCTCCCGGCCTTTCTTCCGGGAGAAAGCACAGCATGTCCTATAGCTCCTGGGCTATTTAAACATCTCTGTTTGCTCTTCACCTCTCAGTCCCAGACTTTAATTCTCCTTCTCCAGTGTATAATCCTTCTCCTCCAAATGCCTGTGGCACAATTTGTCTGGGTGCCCAGAAGGTATCTGCAGTGGCTCCAGCCTCTCCCCAAAGCTGTATCTGCTGGGCTGGGGCAGCGCTGAGGCACGGGTACCTCCCGGTCTGGAGCTTCTCCCCCTTTCCCTGGGCTGTTTGGGGTATCCTCAAATTCATGAGCTCCCTGGGGTGTCTCAATGCCAGACCAGACACCATGGGCACCTCATGGCACAGTGAGCGCGGGGGGTGTGCCGTATTTAACAGCCACCTGGCTGGACAGTGGGGCGAGAAATGGGGCCAGAAAAAGAGCAGAGGATCATTTCCAGAAGAAATCCCTGATCACCAGGTTGGCAAAGGGTGTGGGGGAACCTCCCAGCCCTGCAGCCAAGAGGCCAAGGCGATGGGCTCTCTCCTGGAGAAGGAGGCAGTCAGCTGCAGGGGGGAAGAGACAAGGGAGAGGGAAAGCCCAGAGCATCTCCTGACAGCTTGGGGAGACCAGGGGAGTGCAGAGGAGCAGCGTCCTCCGCTCTCCCCATATGCGCAGGCAGCCAGGAGGCTGTTGTGACTCAGATCACAGCCCAGTAGGGCTCAGGGTGCCTTGGCTTGCCAGGAGAGGCTGGCGGCCCTGGGGCTGTGGGTTGTCTTCTGCAAACAGAGACAGCAGCCTGGGGCACCAGAACCCGCCTGAAAGGCAGTCTGCTCGGCCTCCCTTCCTTTTCGGGGCCAAACAGCCCCCAGGAGGGATATCCCTCACCCCTCCCTGCCCCTTCTGGTGTGTCCCCATGGGCTGTTGCAAAGTTTCCTGCCCAGCAATATTTTCTGCCAACAGTCCTGTGAGAAAAACTGCAAGAAATCTTTTCCATGTCCCATCCCTGGGAGGGAGACAGGAGGATGGAGGGGATCTCAGAGAGAGAGGATTCTTGCTCGTAGGGGACACGCAGCCTGTGTTCAAGTCTGCCCGTTCCCTCGCCGTGACGCCAGCCGTTGTCCTCCCAAGCGCTGCCTTCTGCAAAGTGGCTTTTCCCGTGGTGTCCTCTGTCACCCCAGTCCTGTCCCCAGGAGACCTTTCCCACTCCTGAGCAATGCTGGTAACTCCTGGCCTCCAGGCTGCTGGCCCAATGTTTGCCGGGGTGCCTGGGCAGCACAGGCTGGCAAGGGAAGGTGGCTTAGCACGAAGGTTTCTCTTTCCCTTCCTTCCCTGTGCACTTCATTGCCGGGGAAGGTGAGAAACACAACACAGCCAGCAAAGCCAAGCTGGAAACAACTGCATCCACAGAAGCAGGCAGCCGGGTGCACTGGCTCCCCCCGGGCAACCCCGTGCCGGCACCAGGCTGCGGCGTTAGAGGAAAGATCAAGCTGCTGGTAATCAGCTCAGGGCTTGGACCATCGGGATCAGGCCATGCTCTGAGGGCACGCTGCTGGTTCCTCGGCCATTTGTTTTGGTTTCTTCCCCAGCTTTTCCTTCCCTTAGGCAGCGGTGACCGATAGCATCATGTAGCACCAGCAGCAGCTATGATGGGCTGCCGGAGGGTACCGTGCCAGGACAACGATCCATCTCACTACAATCTGGAGCTAATTCTTAATCTGGCGATGAGCTTCGGGGATTTCCCAGCGCTGACACACTCTGCAATTGCAAGAGCATCTGAGTTACAGCACCGATCCTCCCCCTGCATGAACAGAGGCTTCTGTCCCTGCAGCGGAAGGAGGTGGTTTATAGTCTAGATCCTATGACACCAGCTTCGCCTAAAGCCACCTCCTTTGTGCATCCCAGCTTCCCAGAGACGTTCAGCTCCAGGCAGTTTTATGGTCTATTTCTTGGTCCTTTGCTCATGCAATGAGAATGAGCGACCCAGAAGCCAGATGGGACAGGTATTCCCAGGTAGGAGCAACTGGCCTCTTTCAGGGGCAAAAAAAAAAAAGCCCAGAAAATCACATTAGCTTTTAACATAGAGGGAGGCTTGGTAGGACACTGCGCAGCATGAAATCCAGACTATGCGAGAGGGGAAGAGAGGTAGAGCGGGGCAGCCCAGAGGTCCATCTCCACCACTGCCCCATAGTAGCCATCCTGGATGTCTCCCAGATGCTCGGGGAGGAGCGCAGGAGCCGGAACCACAGGGTGGGATTGCCCAGGTTCTCCTCCAGCCTCTGGCCGCCGGCAGCAAGGGGATGTCAGAGCTTTTGTATCTAACAGACTTCCATGGATTTTTCTTCCATGACTTTGTCCGCTTGTTTATCAGCCATGTGCAAACCTTTGAGCACCAAGGGCCTCCTGCAGTGGGGAGTTCTGCGGGGAGTCCTTGCATGACCTACGCCACCCATTTCACATCTCCACCTTCTGTCTCCATTTGCTGCCCCAATCGCTCATCTGTAGGCAGCAGCAGGAACAGTCACCCCTCCACACCTTTTCCTTGCCACTTGGGTTATTTTAACCTTCTATCATCTCCCCTTGGTGTCTCCATCCATTTGGGCATCACAGCCGTTCCCTGCACAGAACATCCTTGAAGCACCACTCTGAGCCTCATCCAGCTCTAGGGAATCGTTAAGAAATGGGAGGGCCAAAGCAGTAGAGGCAGGACCTGCCATGGGCAGGGATGCGGGCTGCAAACCACCTCACCCTCCACAGGGCAGGAAAGTGGGGATGCAGGGATGCAAGGGTGCAGGCATGCAGGGGTATGGTGATGCAGGGATGCAGACTGCAAATCACCTTGCCTTCCACAGGGCAAGGATGCAGGAATGCAGGGATGCAGGCTGCAAACCACCTTGTCCTCCATGAGGTAGGGATGCAGGCATGCAGTCATGCAGTCATGCAGGCTGCAAAACACCTCACCCTCCACAGGGCAGGGATGCAAGGATGCAGGGATGCAGGGATGTGGGCTGCAAACCACCTTGCCCTCCATGGGGCAGGAAAGTGGGGATGCAGAGATGCAGGCATGCAGGGATATGGTGATACAGGGACATAGACGGCAAACCACCTTGCCCTCCACAGGGAAAGGATGCAGGGATGCAGGCTGCAAACCACCTTGCCCTCCATGAAGCAGGGATGGACGGAGGCAGGGATGCAGGCTGCAAAACACCTCACACTCCACAGGGCAGGGATGCAAGGATGCAGGGACACAGGCTGCAAACCACCTTGCCCTCCATGAGGCAGGGATGCAGGGATGCAAGGATGCAGGGCTGCGGGCTGCAAACCACCTCGCCCTCCGCGGGGCAGGGGCTGAGGCCGGGCCGGGGTCCCCTCTTTCGGGAGGCAGTGGGGTTTGCTGGGGGTTTTGGGAACCGGTCCCCCCCCTCGCCCCCC
>VUYV01000074.1:1514599-1524800 GCA_008711295.1 Anarhynchus alexandrinus
CTCCCCGCCCCCCCAAAACCGCTCGGCCCGCGCCCGGCAGCCCCGTCCCGTCGGAGGGGTGGGCATGGAGGTAGAATCCCCCCTTCCCTCCACCGCAGCAACTACTTGGAGAATCTGGACCCCCCTCTTAGCACCCTCCTCGTGCACCCCCCTGGTCCCCCATTCCCACCCAAGGATGCTGTGACAAGCCACCCCACGAGTGTCCTCCTCCGCGTGGGGTGCAGCACCCTGCCGTGGAACGGGGAGTTTCCCCCCGGGGGAAGGAGGAGAAACGTGTTTGTGCTCCCCGGCTTTTCCTCAAAGGCTCTTTTCAAGCCGCGGCTCCCAGCGAGAGGTGCTTTGCGGCGTGTCTGGGCTAGTGAGTTTGGCTGCCGAGGACTTTTCCAAGCACTTTTTGTTTCGCGTGGCTCCTTCCCTCGCACCCTGCCACCTCCCGACCCTCCCCACACACCCCATCTCACTCGGGTCCCTCCCCAGAGGGAGCCCTGCGTCCTTCCGAGCATCCCCAAAGCCGCTTTATGCACCCTGGTTTGGCAAACCGCTTCCAGCAAAAGCTGGCAGCAGTGAGCTGAGACATCACAGCGTCCAGCTGGCTCCTCTCCTCCGCTGCCGGAGGGCTCTGCGTGTCCCTTCTGTGTCCCCAGTCCCCTTTATGCACCTGAACATGGCCGTGGATTTGTGCTCAGGCCCCGAGCTGCAAACTTGGACTTGGAGAAACATCCCCTGCGGCTGCCTCCGCTTCCCCCAGGGGAACGTCTGGCAGAGCCCGACACCAGCCACAGGCTGATTTATGCTGCCGCCTGAAATAAAGCGTTGCCCGACCTGCTCTTCACGCTGAGTGAGCCGAGCCCGTTCAAAAACCAGTTTCAGGAGGAAACTTCTGTGATCCCTTGGTGTGAACCAGGCCTACGCAGACAGGTACGGGGGCATGCTGCACCCCCCCGGGCAGGGCATGGGAAGGGTGTTCACAGCAGGGATGCAGGCAGCTGCGGGGCCAGATGCCCTGATTCTGCAAAGGACCATAAGCAGGGGCTCCCCACGGCTGGCTTAGAAGAGAGGGAGTGAAGAGGCTTTTACTAGGTCCCCAAGTCCCCTTCGTCTCGGTGGATCTGGGTGTCACCCCTCTGGGGGTGCAGCATCCCGTGGCACCCCGTGGGAAGCAGTGTGGGGCACGGGGCAGCACCCACCCTACTCTCGCCATGCACTGGGTGCATGGGGCAGGGACCCAGCTGGCCCCAAATCGCAGCTGGGACCTATGTGACTGTCCCCTTCATGCCTCACACCCTCCAAGTGATGTACGCTGCCCCCTCAGCAATGTCTTGCCCTCTCCCACGCACCCCCCCCAGCTCCAAAACTGCCCTTTGGGGAAGGAGGCGGTGGTCTTTGTGCGCCTTTAAGACGCGGTGATGCTTTGCCAACGCCAGCTGCTCCCCAGCCACGCACACTCCCCTACAATGCCCTTTTCATGCGCAGCGGCCGTCTGGGCAGTGAAATGCCCCTTCAGAGCAGCGCCGTGCCCGTGCCAGCTGTGACTCTCGCAATGCGGGTGCTCTCTCAGCATGGCACAGCGTCCTTGCCAGCTCCGGCGTGAGCGATGCCACTGAATACCCCTGGACGGCGGGAGCAGGCTCTCTCGCTCGGTGCAAATACGGCATCGGCAAAGATCGCTGGGCATCGCAGCTGCCCGGTCCTCCCGGCATCCCCGGGGATGCGGGTGCCGGTCTCTTTTACCCTGCACTAAATGCCTGTCTCTGCTCCAGGTCACCCGGCAGCGCTGCAGTCATAAATCCCAGCCACCTGCCCTCAAGGGCCGGCACAAATGCTGCCTCGTTAGGTTCTAGCTAATAAAGCAACAACAACAACAACAAAAAGAGCTAATCCCCCAGCGCGGGCGCTGGGCAGCGAGGTACCATATTGCACCGGGGAGGAGCCGCGAGGCAGCCGGGCCGGGCAGGCTGCGAGTGGGGCAGACGGAAGCCCGCAGCCATATGGAGTCGACCTCGGCTCTGCTGGGAATTACAGCAGCGATGTTTCCATGGAGGAAGCTGGTGTCCCAGGCCTGGCGGGTTTATTTGCAGCCTCCAGAGAGGCAGTGCATCCTCGGGTGCGGGGAAAAGGAGGAAATGGGTTCAGGAAGAGAAGCAGCATCGCGGAGGATGCTCGCAGGGTTGGAGGGCTGGGTGTGAGCACACCCCGGCCCCATGGGGCTGCCGCTGGGGGCAGAGGGGTATAAAACCCAGGGCCAGGCATCTCTAAGGGCTCCCTCTCGAAATGTAGAGCATGGCTGTCCTTGATGCCTCTTTCAGCCCAGTTTTGCCCCGATTAGGACCCCCTTCAGCCCCAACGCCAGGGCAGTTCCAGCCCAACACACCCCAGCCCAGCATCTCTTCCCAGCTCCAGTCCCTCCACAGTGCGGTGGCCTCGTGCCAAATGCCACAGTGAGCAGATGTCCCGTGGGTCACCCGGCTGCCTCCTGTCCCAAGGGATGCCTGCAGCAGTGGGGGGCAGGTTCCACGGGTGATGCTGCTGTCACACCACTGCCCCTCACTGCCCCGACCGCGGCTCCCCTGGACAGCTTGGCTGAAGCTGGTGTGAATGTTGCACCCCAGTGGAAGCAGACCTGGCTCTCAGAGAAACCCCAGCTGCCCAGGGATGGGCTCTCCAGGTGCTTTGGTTGCTTGGGCATTTTGGGAGGAAGGTCCCTTTCTTGATATTCTCCCCAAAGTGTTCCAGATGCAATCAGTCCTGGGGAATGCACCCACCTCAGGCTGCAACTCCTATGCCGAATCATGCCGGATGCGAAGCCATGCAGATGTCCTCACCATGTGCACCTGCTTTCCTCTCTGTCACCCTTCCCTTCTCTCGGGAAAGTCCGACACGGCCCACATCCCTTGCTGCTGAGCGTTGTGCTCGTGTCCAGGTTGGGAAGTGGAGGAGCATCCTTAACTTTCTGATCAAGGTGGAGCATCACTTCCCAATGAGCCACGTGTGCATGCGACAAGGACTGGGGTGTCGCACCAAGGAGAAGCTGCTCTGCCCTTAGCGAGAGCAACGCTGCAGGGAAACACTCCCTAGTGCGAGGCACCGTTGGGTGCTGGGACTCACCGGCCAGTCTTAGGTGCCATGCACATCAGTGGATTTGGGCATGAAAAGCCAAAAAGAAGCTGGTATGTCATGACTGCCTACCAGGGTGTTTGATGAGCTGGAGCCCATTTGGCTGCAATGCTTTGCAGCGCTGAGGCTGTCTCCTCTTCCTTGCCATGGACAGACCCGGCCACCACGCTCCATCTCTGGCTCACTGCAAGCAGCCGGCCTGAGGAGGTGTTGCAGAAGAGTGAGGCATTCGGCATCTTGGCTTCTCCCTCAAAATGCCACCAGCCTCAAATGGGGACTCTTCATCTTCTCGCAGGCGGATTTCTCAAGGAGAAGCGCGTGCTCACCACTTTCTCCTGAGCTGCAGCCCAAGTTGGTCATGAATAATGTATCGGATGCCTCCGATCAATGCACCTCACCCGGATGGACTCTCCTCCTCTCTGCCAGCCTTCCCCCAGCGCCTTTCTCATTCTGCACGGCTGGACCTGCCAACACTTGTCTCTTGTTAGCTGGTGGCATCGTGCAAGGATGGTTGGGACTCACACCCAGTGGATGAATGGAGTTGGAGTGCCAGTGGCCATGACCAAGCAGGAAACCGGCTCCATGGATCATTTCATATCCTGTTTCCAGTGGGAAATTGGGCAGATCCAGGATCTTCCACCCCACCAGGGGTTTCCCTGTGAGGCAGAGCTCAGCATCAGCAGTAGGTAACTCTCCACTCCACAGCAGCAGGGATGGGAGATTCATATCCAGTGGCCTCAGCCAGAGGAGAACGTGGACCTGGGGATGCAGGACCAGCTCCATCAGGAGACAGAGAAAGCAGGATCAACCCCTGAGGAGCTGCATGCACTTTGTGAATGGGAGAGCAGCCTCGTGCCACCACCAGGCCATTTGCTATCGGGACAAATGGGTGATTTTTACTGCGCATCCCCCTTGGATGCTGTCACCAGGCAGAGCGCCCTGCATGAGAGGGAATAGGGCACAGCCCTTCTGAAAAGCCCTCTGAGAGGACGCCGCTGAAGCCTAATGGGATTTGAAGCTAAGGGAGCTGAGCCAGGAGCAAGGGCTGAGACAACCTTGAGCAAAGGGGGATCAGCAGAGGCGGATGCGGATAAGGAATGGCCTCTCCTAGGGGTGCGTGTCTGGGCACACGCGCAGCCACTTGCCTGGGGTTTGCAAATCCAGATGGATTTATCCTGCCTCCAGGACTTTGGCCAAATAACATCTTGGCAGGAATTTCTTGGCCAGACGCAGAAACAGCTCTGGCCTTGGCAAGGCCAGCTCTGAACCTTTCAGAGAGTCCAGGACCAAGAAAGTCTCCGATTGCCTTAGACTTCCACTGGGATGCAGGTACCAGGGCTCCAGTTGTCCCTGTTAACTGTGCTGTGCCCAAGCATCCTCCTCTTCTGCAGCAGCCCATTCATGAGGCTCCCGCAGCACCTCTTGAGCAGCTCCCAGCCAGTGAGGAGGGCAGAGGGACATTCCCAAGCCTTAGACTGCTGCGATTTGGCTGGTTCCCACTGCATTTCCAGGTCTTTTTGGGTCAGGGTCACCTCTGTCTAGCACCCGCTCAGTCACCACCTTCACTGGCTGAATCACAGCCTCCAGCCTCACCTGGATGTGGTCAGACCCCCGTCCCTCGCTGTCTTCTCCAGGAGTTCAGCATCTGGCTCAGCATCTCAAGTTCTCCATTCCCAAAATGTTTTGGGATCACACCATTACCAGCAGGGCCAAGACCTGATCTCTTGGTGATGCTGGAGATTAGCTCCAAGGCCTTGAATTGGCAACAGAAAGAGAGGCAGGGGCTGCTTGGAGTTATTTCCAACCGGGCCAGGCACGCAGTTTGCATGGGAGGTAGTCCCTCCCCAGGGGTGCCCGTGACCCTGCAGCTATGGGGTGCACCTCCATCCAGGTGATGCTGTCCATTGATGGTCCCGTAGCCACTCCAATTCAGAGCCAGGAGCAAACCCCGCGGGCTCACCCCTTCCCGGGGAGTTAACCTGCCTTGTCCCACCGCGCCTGTACAATTTAACCCACCACCTGCTTTTCCTGGCTGACGCTGCTTCGCCCCATCTTTCCAAGAGCCTTGGCTCCCTCCCTCTCCTCCTCCTGTCTCAGGGGAAAGTGGTTCCCAAGGTGCTCAGAGCAGCGAGGCCAGGAAACCAGGGCACTTCTCCAGCTCACCTAATTGTTGGTTACTGTCCCTCTCCCTCGGTGCCTAATTAAATAGAGCAGGAGAAAAGCCCAGGAGAAGCTGCTGAAGGCACAGGAACACGTGTGCACGTTACGGCTGGTGAGGGGCCTCATCCAGACGAGCGGCTTCAAAAACAACAGGAGAGGAGCGATGCCAGGGAAGAAGCAGGAGCAGAGACTGGACCTACTGCCCAGACCTGGATGCACATGTATGAAGCAATGTGTGCTTCACACACACTGCTCCTAAGTGATCTGCAAGACAGATATTAGGTTAACGAGAGAAGAAAGCTCATCTTGGAGGTGATGCGTAGGGATGAGCATGTTCAGGGCTGGCGGTCAGGCTCCCTCTCATCTCCCGGCTGGAGCATCACCTTGCTTGTCTCCCACCCCAACTTCAAGCCAACCATTTTCTATTTCTAAGTTTCATGATGGCTGGCTTGAACCCAGTCCCGGGAGTGCACAGGACATGGAAGACCATCTCCAAACTGATTTCCTGCCTGCCTCAGCCTTGGAATCTCACAGAACCATGGGTGAAGTTGGGCGCTGGTCCAGGGTCCAGCTGGAAAGCCCTGGGCAGACCTGACTCCTTCCCCCACTGCTTTGAGAGGATTTCAAAAGATGCATTTCAGCTTTCAATGCTTGACTCAAATTTGCTACAAGCCAGGGCTGCTCGACCCAGCCACCCAGCTGTGGCGTGGTGAAGGGCGGGAATCAGGCTGGACATAGCCTTGGGCAACCTGGTCTGGTGGGAGGTGTCCCTGCCTATGGCAGGGGGGTTGGAATGCGATGATCTTCAAGGTCCTTTCCAACCTAAACCATTCTATGATTCTATGATCCCTCTCCATCAGTGCAATAACTGCAAAGCTGTGGCCCTTGGGAAGACGTCGCTGCAGGCAGAGGAAGAGCCGAGCTGGTATTACAGAGGACTCTGTCCCAGACACAATGTCAGCCCCAGCTCTCCACTGGGGCACCGTGTTCCCACTGCCAAACCAGCTCTGGTTTAGTTCCTGCTCCTGGCTGGATGAGGACAAGCGGCCAGACTGCCGAATTCACCCACGGTGTCCTGATGCAGCCCATGCGTGCCCGTGCATGCCGCTGCACGCAGGCAGAGCCGTGCCCCACGCACGCCCAAGCCGCACGAGAGCAGGGAAGGCAGGAGCTCGAGCGCAGGCAGCACGCGGTGCCGGGACGCCGGAGTCCTGCCTGTGCTCACAGCCGCCGGCGAGCGCGGGACTGGCCGCCGCGTGCTTTTCTGCAGCCTTTGGCGCTCCTCCTACCCCCTGCCAGTGTATTTTTCCCGATGACAAATAGTCCCTCCGATGTCACCAAGGGTCACGATGCTGTTGGGTTTCTTGCTGAAAGCAGCACTGAGGTCCTGGGTGGGGTCAGGCCTTTCTGGCTCCACATCTTCCCCGACGCAGCCAGCCTGGCCCCGCAGGGCTGCTCCGATGGGCGGTGAAGCGAACTCGCCAGGACCCCGTTTAATGAAAAAAGGGGGCTTCGCACGAAAGCTGGAACAAATGCTAGCGGGAGCGTTTGCTTTGCCAGGATGCTCCAGCCAGCTCCGGCCAAACTTTCCCTGCGCTGTATTTGTGTTTGTTTTCTCCCCGTTGCCTGGGCTATTGTGGGAGATTTATCTTCAGGAGAGAAAAGGCAGCTGGGTTTGGTGGCATCCCTCTCCTTCAGGCTCCAGCCCATTTTGGGCCATGCACAGATGAGGGTGAACTTAACGTGCGTAGCCTGGGCTGGGCAGTGACTTCCACCAGACGCAGGAAGGTTTAAACAGCGAGGTGAGTCCTGGAGATGGACGGGGCATCCTGAAGCACCATGCCACCCTTCTCTGCATCCTTACCCAAGCAGAGCCCAGGACCCTTCAAACCCCCCATACCTCGCTTGTGCCAGTGCCTGGAGACCTGCCACAGCCACTGAGGAGGTTTTCAGATGGGCTTCTGAGCAGGTCTGGTTTCACACATGGGCGCTGCGACAGGGCTGTGTGGTTTTATATACAGGGTGACATTAAAGTTTGGGTTTTAACAAGTCTTGAGGGCGACGCTGTGTCATCATTAGCGCTGTCTGTCGGGGAGCCCCGAGCACTGCTAACCCAGACAGTTCAGCTGCGGGATTAATTCCTGTCCCCGAGAAGCCAGCCTGATCAAAATCCTTCTATGGTGTTACCTACCTGGAAAGTAGCAGCAGAAATCCAGAGCCGGGTCAGGTTCCCTATAGGAAAATAAAAGAAATCAAAGAAACAGAGCCTGGATACAGCCTGTGTGTGATGTGGCCTTACTTTTTTCTTTCTGTATACCCGCTGATCTTCGAGGGGGAATCGCCATGGATGGGTCTGCCCCTCCATCAGCAGCCGCAGAGGCCAGCCTGCCCTTACTGGGGGTCCCTCGCAGCGTGGGGACAAGCCCTGCTCTGGGAACCGGTACAGGGGTTGGATGGGGAGAGCAGAGGGGAGAGATCTCAGGGCACCTCTTTGAATTAAAACCTGGGTTTTTTTCATAGGTGAACAGTCTCAACACAGGCTGGCTGGTGCCAACCTGGCTTCTGTGCCTCAGTTCTGCCCCCCCCCCCATAGGATACCAGCTGCTTAGGCAGAGCTACCCACAAGTCCGACAGAAGACGCACAGAGAGGGAAAGAGGCCGTAGCATCCGACTCCATCTCCATTGGCATTACCAGGCGGAATTCCTCATGAGGACATGAGACGATGGCCACACAGCACAGTATGGAGAGAGTAGTCACTGAGTTAATTTGACTGCCAAATTAACAACAAGGGGAGTCGTTACTTGATGGCTCCTGGCTCTCCATCCTGCTGCGTTGTTGCCCAGGGCCCAGGGAGGTGAGCAGAGCTTGGCAGCAGAGCAAAGTAGATGGGTCAGTGCCCAGCGAGGCATTCACCCCGTGCCCTGTGAACAAAGCCCAGTGCAAGTGCTGCCGTTGCAGAAATTCAAAGCAAAAGAGGGCCTTGGGATTGGCACTCCCGGCGGCGCCTGCCCTCCTGCCTGTGCCAGGACCCCTCTGGTGAGCTCTCCCCTTCCTGCAGCCATCCCCAGAGCATCCATCCTGTCCCAGCAAGGCCTGGGCACTGCTCTACCCTGCACGCACCTGCATATGTGTGCTTACACACACATACACACACAAGCGTGCACACGCTTCCCAGCCATGCGTGGACACCACTTGGCGCTTCCCTCATAGCTTTGCTCCTGATGGAAGGCGCCCAGCACCAAGCGGTGATGCTTCACATGCAACCCCCAGAAATTACTAAAAGAAAACAGGTCATGAACATTTCAGACTCAAGCCTGGGATACCTTTTAGCACCCAGGCTGAAGCATGATGGGGACGGAAACTTTTCCCATCAGGGGGGATTTTGCAAGGTTTTGGACACTGGAAAAAAAAAAAACATTTATTTTTCCACCCCTGCTCATCCTCTCTGCATGGTCACAGCTCAAGACCAGGGGACAGGAGAAGTGAAAACAGCCCCAACCCTGCTGCTGGGATGAACACCCCAAACTCTTTGGGGCATCCCTGGAGAGCCAAGGCTGGTGGCCAGCACTACTGGAGACTGGATGTGCGCTGGCCCCCAAGGGCTTGGCAGTAAGAGGCTGGTTAAAGCGGGGAATGCAGCGTGGGAGGAGTGTGAGGAGTGTGGCTCTGCTCCGAGGTGCTCCAGGCTGGAGACAGGGATGGCAACAGAGGCCTGGGGCTCTCCTGGGCTCTCTCTGTGTAAAATTTTCCCCATGCCTCAGTTTCCCTCCCTGTCAAACATGTGCTCAGAGCCTGTGAAGCCAAAATAACGCTTGGGCAAACACATGGCTACTGAAAAGGTGTCACACACGAATATGAGCATCCATGGCTGCACCCGTTGCAGCGCAGGACTGTGCTGTGCCTCTCTGCCCCAAACACTAAATGTGCTCCGTCCGGGTCACCGAGACCCAGAACATCCCCCTCCTGCCCCGTGTTTTTCACAGCAGCTCTGGCGGGGTTGGAGGCACCTTCCCACGGGTGGGATGGGGTGAGGAGGTTTGCCCCGCTCACCCACCGCCCTGTGGGGTGCACCCAGCGGCAGCTCAGCTCCGCCGTGCCGGTGCCGGTGTCGGCGAGGGCAGGTCGCCCGTCGACCCCGGGGGTCTGGCATGTCGCAGGGCTCGCGACCCCGAGGAGGGAGACAAGGGATGGGGACGGGGACCCGGGATGGGGGCCAGCATCCTGGACAAAAGGGCTGGATTATTCGGTACAAGCATACCCCCTGCCGACGAGCTGGAAAAACACAGCTCCCCGGACACCCCCTCAAAAAAAAAAAAACCCAAACCAAACCAACAAACAAAAAAACACCAAACTAAAACCGGGGGGGAAAACGGGGGGGGGCGGGGCGAAGGCCCCCGGCTGGACGGGGGCCGGGCGCAGGGAAGGGGCTGGAGCCGGGCGTCGCCGGGCGACACGCGTGAACACCCGCCCACCCCCGTTTCGCTACGCCAGGCCCGGTATTAGCAAGTTTTTTCCGCAGGAGGTTTGCAGTTTCCAGCCTTTCCCGACCGGCCCCTCCGTGCAACACACGGGGCCCCCCGCCAGCACACACCCCCCCCNCCGGCAGCGCTGCCCCGGCCCGACCAATCAGGGCCCTGTGGGGTTGGGGGAATCGGGCCGTGGGCTTTAAAAGCGGAGCCCTTTGTGCGCCGGAGCCCGACGGGGCCCCCCGCACCGGCGGGATGCGGGGCCGGGATGCGGGGCCGCCCGCCGCCGCCGGGAGGAGGAGCCCTGGACCACGCTGTACCGGCGGCCTCAGGACCCCGGCTTCCCCCCTCGGCAGGTATTTCTTCCCCCTCCCCTGCAGCCTAATAAACGTGCGGCAGCCCGGCTTGCCCTGCTCGCCGTTTTGCCGGGTCTGGGGTGGTTGGTTTTTATTTTGGTTTT
>VUYV01000074.1:1544990-1587408 GCA_008711295.1 Anarhynchus alexandrinus
GGGGGGGGGAGGGTGTGTGTGTTATTCGGCTATAAACCGGGCTGGGGGCGACGGTGTCGTGCGAGAGCTGGGGGGTGTCAGGGCACCCTGCCTGCAGCACCCCACCGGGCTCGGGGGGCTGCGGGGGACAGGGTTTGCACCCATCCTGATGGGTAGGGGTGAGGGGGCTCTGCCCCTCTCCTCAGCCATACTACTGCAGCTTTTGGTGTACCAGAGGGGCTGCAGGATTTGCACATGGATTAGGGGGTGCAGAGTGTGGTGGGGGGGGAATGGTTGAATATATGTGTGGGCATGGGGGTGCCCTGCAGGGGTTTTGCGGCTCTGTGCGAGGTGGTTTTAGAGGTGCTGTGCTTGTAAAGGAAAGGGGGGGGGGCCGTGGGGGAAAAAAAGCGGCTGGAGGGGGGGAAGATGGAGGATTCATGGGGCTGACATTGCCCCCTCTCTGTGCTGGTGGCAGAAATGCTGCCTTGTGCTTGCCCGCACCATCCGCCCGCCGCTCTGCCAGCCGCTTCTCGGCTCTGCACCCCGGTGCCCCGGCCGTGAACCTGGCGATGGGGGCACTCCGGCGGAGCGAGCGGGCTGCGCTGCGCAGGCACCGAGGACTTGCACGAGGGCAGCGCTTCCCCTTACGTGATCTCGGCTGCGTGACCGAGTCTCACAAAAGGAGATATTTATAGTGCTGCTCCACTAGCCCAAGGTTTGCACGGCCTGGAACGGGGCTGGCAGCTGCCGCCGCACCACCACCACCCCCCCACCACCCCAGAAGCCTCTGGATGCAGCTGAGCCGTTTCCCCGGCGGGGTTTGGGTGGGTGGGAGCCTGCAGGGTTCAACGGGTTGCGTGCAACACGCTGGGGCTTGCTGCCAGACTACAGGTCCCGGCGTGCTCCGCTGCCTGCTCTGCTGCCTGCACGCTGCGGCGGCCTCGCACGGAGCACGCAGAGACAGCTTTTGCTTTGGCCTCAGCCAGGGAGGCTCTGGCGAAGGAGGACGGCGCTGTGCAAGGATGGGGGCTAGAGGGAGAGGCCATGGTTTGGCTTTGCCGTGGGATGCAGGTTGGGCAGAGCTATTGCAGCCTGTGGGAGAAGGTGAGAAGACAGGCTGGACTACATGTCCAGGATTGTTTGCCACATGCTTTGTCCCTGTGGCTCTGAACACCGCGTGTCCCCAGGCCCCAGCAAAGGGAAATGGGAGGTCTGGGAACTGCCCCTAGTCTATCCGTGCTGCTCCATGCTCCCTGCCTGGAGCAGCCTTCTCTTGGGTCTTCCCAGAGCCACGAGCGCATGGTGATGGCCAGAGCTGGAGCCATGCTCCCTCTTTGTGTCAGATGGTCCTACAGCCGTGGTCCTCTCCTGACCGGCCATCTGCTCTGCTGATGTCTCCAGGCTCTTCCCTCCCCTGGCACGATGCCCTGCAGTACGCGGGGACACCCCTGTGCGTGCCCCAGCTCCCCTCCCAGCCTCCCCCATCCGCACAGTTTGCACGTGCCAGCCAGATGCCATCGCTCTGCTGCTGTCGCCGCCACATCCTGGACCCCCTCTCCCTCTTTTCTTACCCCCTCCGCCCTAGAAACGCCGGCGCCGGGCCGGCAGCTGTTTTCCGCCCTGCTGCGGCGCTGGCCGGGTGGGTGGCGTGTGCTCACCCTTGGGTGGGGGGGAGGAGTGGGGCAGGGAGAGGCAGGAGCGGGAGATCAGGGAGAGGGATAAAGCCGGGCCTATTTTTATACTGCAAAGTAATTACCAGAGCTTTCCAATCCTTAATCTGCTGAGAGCACCCCGGTGCGATTGGATCCCTCCCCGAGCCTGGCAACAATTCTCCCATCACACGTCTCCTGCGTCAAAGCCCTGTACACTCCCACTCTTGGGCTCACACTGGGATACATGTGCTGCGGAGCCGCCGGCACGTCTGCCCCCCCCGCCCCCACCCCCACGGCAGCCCCTGGCTTGGGGAATGGGGATGGGGAACCCACTTGGGACCCTGGTTTGCGGCTGGGAGGGGGGGACCTCTCTGCCAACCACCGTGGGGCGGGATGCAGCCCTGCACCCTTAGCCACCTTGCTCAGCCACTGCAGGCATCTCTGTCCCTGCCCCTGGGCTGGAGCCAGTGGGTAGATTTGGGTCCCAACCCCATGAATGCACTAAATCCATCATGTTTTGCCCTGCAGCTGCCTCCCAGGGGCTTCTGGCCGAGGTTAGTCGCCCACATGGCACCCTCTGGCACCCATCCGGCTCGCCTTCCCGCCAGCACAGCGGGGGTCCGGGGGCCCCTCTCCCGGTGGCACGCGGGGCAGCTCTGTCCGGCAGTGCCAAGTCTCGGCTGGCATCTGTCCCGGCCTCTCCCTGTCCTGTCCCCGTGCCAGGGGAGGGGGTTGCTGAAGAACCTGTTCCATAGCTCCCGCCACGGAGGAGGAAATGATGGGCGGTGTTTGCGGCAGCACCTTTCATCCCGGGGCTGGGGAACTGCTGTGCCTCTGCCCGTGTGCGGCCGGCTCTGGGATGGAGCACGGGAGCTTGTCAGCCCCCAGAATGGAGGTGAGGGCTTGGGATGGCTCTCGCCTCCCTACGCCCACCCTGACCCTGGTGCCCACCAGCTCCCCGGCACCTCACCCCAAAAATGGACTAGGATGTTCAGCCCTGTGCCATGGCTGGGGCCTTTTTATGCCACGGTTCCCCCTTTTGGGATCCAGTGGAGTTCACAACACCCTTGTCGAATATTTGGGAGTATCCCTCCATCCATCCATCCCAGTGCATGGCAGCAGGCATAAAGTAAACTTGGCAGTGTGCTGGATGGAGTGTCCCCCAAATGTTGCTGTTCCATGGCAGCATCCAATGCTCGGGGCTGCGGAGGGTGAGCCGCTTTCGGGGCATCCCCGGGTGACCCCACCATTGTCCCTTCCCCCTGCCTGGCAGGGAGCAGACAGGCTGGGAAGCCACCCTGGCTGCTGCCCTGCTAGAGCCGATGGCCATAAAAGGCCCTGAAATGGAGGAGCCAGGCGAGGGGCTGGGCTGCTCCTCGCGTCTGAGCGGGATTGTCCCGTCTGCCCACGCAGGGCAGACTTGCCAGGATGTGGGAATGGGGGGCTGGAGGGGGCAGCCCGGCATGGGGTCAGGGGGCTGGGGCACACCATGCTTCTCTCCGCCATCCTCTGCTTCCCTGGGGGGCACGTTGGAGTCATGCCACAAGACGCTGGGGGTCTGCATCACCTCCCACGGGGGGTTTGGGCGGGCAATAAAGCTGCCTTTTCATCCAGCACCTGAGCTGTGGGGTGGTGGGGGCCGAGGGGGGCCGAGGGNCATCCCGGGGGAGGCAGGGCTGGGATGCACAGCCGGCCGGGATGCATGCACCAGGAACCTCCCTATGGGGCTATCTCAAGGGTGACCCACCAGCCCTTGGGGCTCCCTCCACCTTCCTGCCCTTCCCCTGCCACCAGCCCTTTGCGACCCTCTTGGGGTCCTTCGCCCCCTGTGCCCCCATCCCTGGCCCAAGGGGAGTTGGCACACCAGACACCCACTGATGGGAGATGAAGGGAGGCAGTGTGGGGACCATTTCCAGGCTGGTGACGCTTGACCTTTTGGAGATGGAGCCGTGTGGGTGGTAACCACCTCTGCCCCGCGGGTGCCCGGCTGCCAGAGCGATGCCAGGCAGGCTGGCGGTGCCAGCCCCGGCATCGCCCCGGGCTCCTGGGTGTAGCCAGTCTACAGGATGCTCAGTGGCCTCCATCCCTTCGGAGAGGTCCCAGCACGCCGGCATCCCACTCCTGCCCCTTCCCTCCCACTCCCAGACCTCTGGGGGGTTTCCCTTGAGGACTTGGGCGAGCAGCCCAGTTCCTCCCGCCCGGCCATTGCCTCTGCAGGGGCCTTGGGAAAACAGCCTGTAAACAGGCAGCCGGAGAGCATGAGTCACAGCAACCGAGAGGGAAATAAATGCACGAGGGGAATTTGCAGCGTGCGTTGGGTCATGGGGATGAGCGCAGCCTCTCCCAGCAACGGCGAGTGCCTTGCATGTAGGTGCTGTCCTGTGGAGCCGTCCGTCCCAAGAAGGGGTTGTTATCCCCACTTGATGGGACTGTGTCCAAGCAAGCAGCAAAATGGAGATCCAGCCCTCTTCCCCCACTAGAAGCATCCCCTTGATCCTTGCCACTTTCATCCCAAGGGATGAGCAGTCACCGCCCCGGAGGCGGCTGCGTTTCAGCACGCAGCACCCTGCCCCGACAGCCATGCAGATCGCTTCCCCGCTGAAAGTCACCCCGCCGTGGTTATTTTTGGCTGGCGGTGGGGCCGGAGGAGCTGGCTCTCTCCCAGCCGCTGCAGCACAGCGCACCCCCTTTGGGATTACGTCGTGTGTGGTGGGTAGCGCTCGGGTGAGCAGGCTGCCTTCAGCATCCCATCCCCTGCTGCCAAATACCTGCCAGCTCCCTCGCCCGGGTGTAAAGCAAGAGTGCTATCTAGTGGCTAATCCCATTGGGGACACCAGTGATGCTTGGGGATTAACTTCTGCAAAGGCCTCTGGTGACATCGGTCACCTCTATGAACGTAGCCTTAACCATCCCAGTTTGGGGACTGGTAGGCCAAGGTGGTGAGAGGTTTATCCAAAAAAAAAGCTGCTCTTATCCCTGGCCTCACTGGAGGCTGGTGGGACATCCAGGGCTTGGGGAGGGTGCGCAGGGCCTTGGGAGCATGTTTGCCGGGGGGAGGGGTGCACGTTTGCTGGGGTGAGGGGTGTACACTTTAGGTGGGGAGAAGTCTGCACCCCACGGGGAAAGAGGGGTGTGCATGTGTTGGCTTTGGGGGGCAGGTGGCATCTCACACCAGATGCTTCATCCAGGATGCGCTCCCACCCCAAGGACCACCCAGCCTAACCCTTTTCATGCTTCTCCATCAGGAGTCACCATCGCGGTGTCCCCCACTGTGCATCGACCCCAGCCGGGCGGGGGGAGCCGTGCCGGGGTTAGTGCCCCCCACCCAGGCAGGGTTGGGGTGCAGCTGAGCGATGCTGAGGGTTTGGGGATGGGGGGTGTGTGTGTGAACTGGCCCTTTTCACCCCCTCAAGCCTCCGTGATGGCCGGCTGGGGCTCATTTCCTTCTCCACCCCCCCTGCGGTTGGCCGCAGCGGGGCCCCGCGGCTGACGTCACTAAGATATGCTGATTTATGCGCGTTAACCCTTTTCCCGCGGGGCTCGGAGGCTCCTGGGGAGGCGGCGGGGCGGGGTGAGCCCCCCCCCCGGGGCCAGGGTCCCCCCGCCAACGGCCCCCGCCTCTCTCCCTCTCTCCCTCCCTCCCTCCCTGCCCCGCGGGTTGCCGTGGGAACCGGACCGGGTTTCTGATGTCACCGGGAATGTTGCTACGCGACCGGTCCGCTCGCCCGTCCCCGCATGAGGTCACTGTCGCCATGGCGACGGGANGGGGGGAGCCGCTGCCTCCCCTTCCCCCGGCACGGACGGCGGTGCTGCCCTCCCTCCCCCGGGCGGGGGGCAGGCACCGGTGGCGGGGTGGTGGTGGTGCTCCGGGGGGAACAGCAAAAGCTTTGCATTAAAAGAGTGAAAAAAGGAAAATAAAGTGTTTGGGTTTGGTTTTTTTTTGGCTCGGCCTGAGTTGTTATTTTTAGAAATCCTGGCGGAAAAGCTGCCCGTGTCGGGAACATCCTCTCATTCCACAGGAAACGCAGTTCCCCGTGGAAACAGGCAGCGGTGGGGCTGGGCTGCGTGGGGAGCGGGGCACGGGTGGGCCAGGGCGGGCTGGGGGCGATGGGATCCGCCGGGGCGGCAGCAGCCACGCACCGGTGCTAAAGCGGCAGCCCAGTTTCTGCTCTGGTCCCAGTCCCCGTGGCTGCTGGGAGGCCGTGGGTTTTACATTTCACCCAGCTCGCATTCCTGCTGGAGGCGATTTATTCCTGAGCCATGACATCTGCTTCGAGGAAAGCCATGGAGCTGCTCCTTCCGAGGCACAGATCCCTGCTCTCCTCCTGCCGCCGGCTGTGGGGCTCTGGCTGGGCCAGGCAGGGTCACAGCTGGGTGGCTTTGCTCCACCGGGGTGGCAGCGGTGGATCTGCCAGGATACCCACTCGCCACCCCTTTTCCCTGTGGACCTGCCCTGCCCCTCTGCCACACCATCGCTGAAGCTGCCTGCTGGTGATCCCGCTGGCCATGAAGCCGTGGGGATTAGATCCCCCCCCCTCCGGCTGGGGATTTAGCCAAAGCTACTTAGTGAGAGCCGTGCAGGGCGAACAGCAGCCGGCTTGGTTGGGTAGAGGATATAGGGAAATCCGGGATACGTGGCCTGAGCTCTCCTAAGGAGAGGGGTTGCCCGGGGTTAACAGCTCAGCATCTCTTGGTGAAGGTTCAGCCAAACCGTGTGTCCCGCAGCATCTTCCTTCACTCCAGCGAGCACCCAGCCTCCCTGTCATTTCCAAAGCATTGTAGAGACCTTTGACCCAAATCTCCATCCTGCACAGGCAGGACAGAGGGTGGGAGGGACAGGAAAGGAGCAGACCCTGGTCGCAGGGCGCTGCGGGTTTGAGATGTAGGACAAGAGCCAGCAGATGGAGGCAGGCAAGACAGAGGAGCATGAGGCTGTGCTGTGACACTGTTTGCTGTGATGGGATTTTGGCTCACTGATGGTTAAACAGCTGCTGAGCTTATTGGGGCTAGGAGGCTCCTGGGGGACGATGGGCATGAGGATGGGGATGGAGAAGCGGATGGAGAGCTCCAATGTGGGGGGCAGCTGGGGAGAGAGCAGGAAAGGGCTTGTCTGCTAAAATCATGGAGATGACAGATCTGGCTGGAGTTGTGGCAGTGGGTGGAGGGGGCTCACAGCCCCGTCTGGGTCACATGCATGTCCTGCCGATGGCATGGAGCATCGCTGCTGTGTCGGACCTCCTGGACTGCTACAGATACCAACAAGGAAAACTCCCCACCAAGCCTACGCAAACTGAAGCAGGTGAAGTTGTGAGCAGCAGAAAGCCCCCACCCTGCTGAAGCGCATGGGCGAAGGGAAAGTTCCTTCAGCGGGACCCCAAAACTGCTCTGGGCTCCCTGAAGTCCCCTCTGGAGGCCTCATCCTCTACTAGTGCACATTGCCTTATGGGGGAGGGGCTCAGGGGAAAATCTGGCTGCAGTGGGGAGAGAGGAAGGACCTCATATCCTGTGGGAAGAGCTCAGCAGGTGGAGGAGCAGGGGGATCCTGGCCTGGCTGCCTGTTGAGAGGTTTGGGGTCTAATCCTGCTGGTGCTGAGCCCATGCAGGATCAGCTGGGACCCTTGCACAGCGTGTGGTTTAACCCAGGTGGTTTGTAGGGATGCCATTATCGCAGTCATTACGTTCCCAAGCCCTCTGTGGTGGCCTCCAGCCTGGCCCCTGCTCCTCGCCCAGGCTACCATGGGATGGGACAGGATGGTCAAAGCCCTCGTCTGCCAGACCATGAGCAGGGATCCTCGTCCCTGCTGAGCAGCCCCCACGTGCCCTGCCAGCTGCTCGAGGACAAGGGAGGATCTGTCCCACTGCCCCCCATTCCGTTGCCTCTGCCTCCCCCACTCACTGCCCCCCTCCATCCCAGGGGAGGGGGCTCTACTTTTTCTGGTGGGGTGGGGAGGTGGGATGCTCTGCCCCTGCCATGGGGAGGTGTGGGCCAGGCTGGGTGGCTCTGTGCACACCTGAGCCAGGTGGGGTTTGTAGAGAGAAGTGACAACAGATGAGACCAGGGGATGGAGCAGAGAAACAAGGACCAGGTTTTAGACGCTTCCCTCCTTTTTTACACCCAGAGCAACAGCAGGAGCATCCAAAGCCGGAGGGGTGCCGAGATGAGCTGCTGGCAGGGAGCTGTTGCACAGCCCTTACCTTAAACCTCTTCCACGAGTGGGGCACTGCCAAAAAAGCCGTTGTCTCTCCAAGGCGTGGGGTCACACAGCACTGAGACCCGCGGACAGGGTCCTGCCACGCCACCACAACTGGGGACACCGCTCCGGGTCTGGTGCCATCGTGTGGACACACGACACTTCCACAAACCCCTTGTCCCCGTCGCTGCGCTCCACAGCCTTCCCCGGCCCGAGGGACCGGGCTTGGCAGCGCTGATTTCCCAGGCTGTCCTGAACACCAAGGGGGCTTATGTCCCCCTCCCACCACCCTATGTCCCCCAAAACCTTGTCCACTGCCTGCTTTTCCCCCTCAGCCACCGGTGCTGTGCCCTCCCTCTCCATCCCGTCACCCCCTCTGCTGTACCCCACCTGCTCTGGCCACCCCAAAACCGTGACTGTATTGAGGGGCCAAGCTCCTGCCGAGCTGGTGAGGAACCCCCCCAAGTTCCCTGGACAAGGGAAAGGGGGACAGTAAATGACCACAAGTGGCCAGACATGTAAGGATGTGATGGGACTGGGGGGAATCTCCTCTGCCCCCCCCCCCAGCCCTGAAAGACGCTCTTCCCTGCACGCCAACCTTCTCCCCCCACATTTCACACCCCTTCTCCCCCTGTTTCACACCCCTTCTTCCTCATTTTCCACCAACACCCCCCCGACATCCCTCCATGGACAATCCCAGAACGGCTCCAGGCCCCCCTTTCCCCAGGGAGTGACCATGCCAGCATGTCCCCAGGGTGTCCCCATCACCAGGTGCACCCATGCCCAGCTGGGCATTGCTACCCTGGACTGCAATGAGCGGGCACAGCGTGACACCCCCTCCCCCTCCCCAGCCCACCACGGCGGTGCAGCGGGGATGCAGGCAAATGCCTGCCCTGCGCGGGAGCCCCACAGCAGCAGGTCCGGCTGGTGGCCGGTGGTGGCCCGTGGTGGCCCGTGGCCGTGGGACATGCTAGATCTCCCACGTGTTTCCACCAGATGGAGCCAAAATGCCACGAATCGTGGCCACGGCACGGTCATGGCCGCCCATCATTGCGGCGTCGGGGCGCCAGGCCACGCCACAGCCCTGCGGGGCCAAAGGAGGACTGCCACCCCTCCATGTGGCTTGCAAAGCCAACCTGGCAGGAAACCCCTCTCACAGCCGCCACACACCCTGGGGAGAAAACCCACGTGTCTGTCCCTCCATGGGCTGGCTGGGGGGAGCTTGGAACCCCTGTCCTGAGGGGGCCATACCCTTCTGCCAGCTCTGTCCCTCAGCCCAGCTGCCTGTGACGTGAATTTGAGGCCAATCCTGTCTGGAAAGAGCGACTGCAGCAGCAAAGAGGTTTCCCCACACCATAGGGTGGCCCCAAATCGCCTCTCTGACAATTGGTTTTCTCCCGGTTCAAATCATCACCAGGCACCATGTCCAAACCCAGAGCGGGGATGAAGAAACTCTGCTCTGATCGCTTTATAGTGGACATCATTAGTCTAAATTAATGCAGACATAAAGAAAGGGAGGGTCTGAAACGATGCTCCTGGTGCTCTTGGAATGGCAGCTCATGGCATCGCACCAGAAGCTCTTTCCCGTTAACACCTCACCGTTCCCTGGGTTTGGGTAGCGTCGGACACATTATTGGTGGGAAAAGGGAGCAGGATGGAAATAACCTGCCAGATGGGGACAGGAGGTGGGCGGAGGGAGAGTCAGAGAAGAAATATTGCAGGCGATGCCGCATGGTGCCAGAGGAAAATCTCTCCCATTTGTGCAGCATTTGCTCGTTTATTTAAAGCCTGTCATTAGCAGCAGCCATGTGGGATGGGATTCACACCAGTCCTGAGCAAATTAGATGCCGTGTTTTGGCCATGTGTCTAATCCACCAAAGTCCCCTCCATATTCCTACTTTCCACTGAAAACTGCCGCTTTCTGCAGCAGACGGGAGGTCTGGGGGTGCCCAGCCCTCACCTGTGCGCAGGAGATTTTTGGCACATCAGAGCCTGGGGCTGAGTGCCGGGGGCTGCCACGGTGTTGGTGAGAAGGAGAGAGGCTGTGGGCCAGGGAAAGGCATGGGGTAAACGTGATCTGGGCCAAATCCAGGCGGGCAGCGCCAAGCTCCTGCTCAGCACTGCTGCCAGACAAGCGTGGCATGGCCAGGGAGAGGAAATCCCAGCCAGCTCCATCCTGTCTTCCTGGTGGAGCGACTGGAAATGCCTAGCTTCTGGTGACTTTGGGGCATGGGAAGTGACCAGAGGCCACGACGCTTCTAGGACGCCACCGAGCCTGGCTGGGAAGCCCCACCTGAGAGCTGCATGGCCAGCGGGAGGGAAACCCTCTTATGGGCTGAGTTTGTGCTCCAGACCCTTCCCGCTAGTCCCAAAGATGCTGGAAGCAGGGTGTGCATGCCCCGAGTCTTGTGGTGGGCTTTTCCTACAGCCTGACACCACCCTCGGGCCAGCTGGGATGGGGAAAGATGCCTGCCTGTCTGGGAAACACCTCAAAGAGGGAAAAGAGGAGAAAACAGGAATTTCCTTAGAACTGCAGCAGTAGGTGGGGACACAGAGGGACACTGAGGCACAGGAGAGTGGACTGATGGGGTGGGGTGAGACAGGGCGGTTGAAATGTGTGTGCCAAATATACAGATGCGCAACTGTCCCCAACCCTCTCCTCGACAGCTGCTGGTGAGGGTGGCGTTAGGCTGGTGGATGGCGAGTAGAGGGTTAACCCAGTCCATCCCTGCACCCAGGTGCTGCCCTGCCTGGCCCAGCTGTGGGTGGTTCCTGGGGCTATAAAGGGGCTGAGAGTGGAGGGGGATGGCTCTATGGGTGGGTGTGGGAGAGGTGGTAGGAAGGGCATATAGGGTGGAAGGGGATGCTGCTGCCTCCAGGCTTGGAAAGGGGGTGGTAGCAGGTCCAGGTGGAAGTGGGGGTGTGTGCAGTCACCCCACAGCCTGTTTCCCAATTTGGGAGCACGTTTTACTGGACAGCACTGGGAGTTTTCCTGTGGCGAGGCTTGTGCCAGCCTGATGGCTTTCAGCCACTGACTGCTGTCCTGTAAGAGAGGGGAACTGGACCGGTTGGATCTGCTGTGCTTGTGACATGTGGCTTTGGGGTTATCCTCAGTGCTTGCAGGTGGGATGTTTAATTATTCATTCTGGTTTCTTTCTGAGTGTGGAAATCAGGCTGAGAGTCTCTCATCTCAATCCCTCCACTTAAAGAAAACTATCATTCCTAATCTTCTTCCATCCCCTGGGTGTCCCCAAGGTCTCATCTAGTTGCAGGGTGACTTTGGTGTCTTGCTGTGGTCCCCCAGGGTGGGTGTCATCCAGACCTTCCACCCTGCACGTGTCCACTTAACCTGTTAGTGCCTGTGTCCCCACCTCTGGCTTCACTCCATCATTGTACATGTCACACCATAATTAAGCTGATGTGACGTGGCCCTGTGGTTTCTCATTTAGCCCTTCCTATGTCACATCGAGTGGGTGGGTTTGCCAGCGTCCCTGGGTGTGTGGTTACTATGTGGTTTGTGGTGATGGTAGGCACAGGTTGGATCTTTTCCCTGTGCCCCATCCTGTACAAATGTGGCCAAAGACAGGCTGGTGAGGGTTGGGCAGGTGGAGGCAGCGAGGAAGAGGTGGGTGGTGGGGTTGTGGTCTTGGGCTGAGGGAGGTGTGTTGCAGCACTGATGGGTTTGGTGGGGTGGGCAAGCCATGGAAAGCAGTGTTGGCCAAAGGCAATCTCATCTCAGAGGGGTGATCAGCTGGCCTGAGATGTGGTGAGCTCTCACCCTTGGAGTCCATTGATAGAGGCAACTCCTGCCCGCCCACCTCAGTGACCTATGCTCGCTGCTGGAGGGGGTGAGGTGATGCCAACAGCCCTTGGAAGTGCAGGTGAGCCCTCTGCAAAGCCCAGGCCATGGCATTTCTCCTCTTGCCCATGCTGGTGTGATATATTTGAGCCACCCCAGAGCAGAAATTAGATTTCTAGGATGCTTCAATCTTCCTGGCCTGTGTAATGGTCCCTTCTCCCTGAACAAAGGGGATGGTCAGACACGTTATACAAGGAGCTGAGAGCTCATCTCCTTGTACCCAGCTCCAATCTGCTGGCAGCAAAACACTACAAGTTTCCGAAAGGGCTGGATCCACCATCCTCCCTGGTGGAGCTCAAGCATCCCCTCCTCTCTAGCACGGCAGTACTGCTGGCAGCCGCCTTGCAAACTGAGGTGCCGTTTGCTGCCTGTGCTCAGAGGTGAACCCTTCCAGCTCCCTCAATTTGCTAGATTTCTTCTCAGCAGGCGGGAGTATTTCAGGCTGTTTGCTCACATCTGTGGGTTTTTTTCCTCCTGGGGGCTTAGGCCACTTTCATTCATGTTAAAGTTGCCGCATTGGCATCCCTGAGAGCTCGTGGTGTGCCTTGAGTTTTGATTTGCACAAACTTTCTGCTGGAAAAATGAAAGTGTGTGCTTTTGTCCCACTTTCTTGAGTTGAATTTATCTTTTGGATGCAGAACAAGCCTGGAAAAGTTCAGCTCTGAAGTTTACCAGTGCTGGGAAAGTGAGCCTTAGAGTAAAAACCTGTCCCAGGACATGGAGCAGAGCCTGGTACTTCTTGCCCAGAGAAGGTGCGAGGGAGAGCATCATGTCCCATGCCTGGCAGTTGGGCTCTGCGGCCGTGTGAAAATGCTTTGAGTGTGGCATGTGGGGACAGGCAGGTCCATGTGGAGGACTGGCAGCACCCTTGGCTGCCAGCTAGGTGGGGAGGTGCTGGGGCCTTACTGGGCACCCCGATCCCAGCTCTGCTGGGTGATTCCCCCCTTTACCATCAGCACTAGGGTCCATACTTGGTTGAAATGCTGTGTCTGGGACTTCTGTGACATTTCAGGTGACAGGGTGACAATCAAATCAGTGTGACCATCTCCAAAGCCTTCTCACCACTCCCACCTGCCCCATGCAACTTTTCCTGTGCCTTGCAAGAGGATGCTGCAGATATGGGGAGAGCTCCCTCCTCTTCTCCCTGAAGCAGCCACCCTCTTATCCCCAGTCCTTTTTTTCTCCCAGTGAACCAGTAAAGGTGCCAGCAACCAGTGTAAGATACTCCCACTACAGACCCCACGATGAGTTTCCCCTCTTTCTAGCCTACATCTCTGCTGCCACATTTGTGTTTCATTGAGCTGTTTTGTTGGGGTTTATTTTTTATGGCTGGAGGGTTTGATCTTGACTCGGAGAGTGAGTCACTACGTGGCAAATGGGATCCCATCACAGAGGTGTTATTTCCTTGCCCAGTGTTCTTTGCAAATGAGGTTTTGCAGAGCTCAAGCAGCTGCTCTTCCTTCTAGTTGAAAATCTCTTCCCCGTCACATTTAAAGGCTTATGAATTGGGTGCTGAGAGCAATGTGCAGGCAGGGAATGTATATCTACCATGGGCCGGGTGGGAGACCTAATAAAAGTCATGACAATCAATCCTGGGAGACCTAGCGGGCACCTTAAATCAACTTGCAAATGCAAAGTGGCTCTAAGCCAAACGAGGGGGAGAGAGGCTGTCCCTGTGCTGTGCCATGTAGTTATCTATCTTTGATAATTCGCAAAAGGAGGAGGTTTGGAGGGGAATCAATAGAGACCATAAAGTGACTCCCTGATGCTTGGGAAGATGCCCTGGATCTGTGCTCTATTTAAACATGCTCCAGAGAAGGTCTTGCTGTAGCTGAGGTGTTGCCAAGCTAATTATGGGTTGACCAGGATATTTTTAGCTGGTAAAATGCTCCTTTGGGTGTCCCCTGGCTTGGCTGTGTTGCTGGGTGAAGGAAGGACTGGTTTGGCCAGGTACTAAACCCCTCCTGCCCACTGAGCGTGGCACAGCCTTTGCCATGGAGCAGCTTTCAGCCAGAAAAAGGGGTTTCTATCATGGCTCCTTGGGTCCACAGGGCACTCTGCCACAGCCCTGGGACCTGCTGCAGGCTGCCTCTCATCCTCCCCAGGCTGGGATTTTCCAGGTTAAGGAAACCGTTGCAGTAGCCATGCCCTGAGCGTGGGGCTGGGGGATGCGAGACCTCCCTGCTTGCAGCTGTGCCTCTCCTCCCCAGGGATGCTGGAAAGGGGTACAAGATGCCATCTCCATTGCTGCTCCTGATGCCAGCATCTGCTCTGCCATCTCTGCTGACCCTGCATGGGGCAGTGTCAGACAGGAGCTGAAGGAGGTGGTGAGGAGGAGGCAGGAAAACAGCGTGTTATTAGCAAAGCCCTGGCTGACAGACAACATCTGCAGCTCAGGGAGAAATAACCTGATGCTCTTCTGATCTGGGGTGATTCATCCTGGCCTCGGTAGAAAAACATGGTATCCAGCCTTGTGCTGGATGGGGGGTTGCAGCGTTGGGGCTGTGTCACTTCTCGTCAGGATGCCCTGGCTGCAGCCAGCCCTCATCCTGCTCCATCACTGCGCAGGGGGCATGGCTGAGGCAGCACCCCCGGGCAACTCCGCCTGATGGGGACCTGCAAAAGCCCAGTGCTCCTGCCAGGTGAAAAAGCATTTCAAGTCTGTGCCAACCCTGATTAGCAAAATTATGGTTGCCATGGAGCCCAAATACCTGCTCAGAGAGCGCCTGCCTTCCCTGACCCTCCAGCAGACCTGGGGGACACATGCCGTGGACCAGAGTCCAATTTTGCTGCTCCTTAGAAAGCTGATTGCTTTCTTTCCCAGTGAACATTGAAATGGTCCTTTATTTCTGCCCCCCCCCCCCCCTTTTTTTTTCCTCTCCCAGTTTGGGGTGGAGGAAAAATATCCCTTCCCTGCAATTTCTCAGATGAGCTGTGGGGCTGTAGGTGCAGCGGTTGCTGCAGGGAGAAACCCTGGCCTGGGAGGGGGGCTTGACCCCCTGTTCTCACACCTGGAGGCAGAGCATCCGGGGGTGCTAGCCCTGCATCCCACAGGGATACGGTTAGCTGTCCTGCAGGAGCGAGGGCTCCTTGCTGGCTCCTTTGCCAGGTGCCTGCACCCTGGAAAGGGTGCTGGCCAGTTATGACCAGCTCAGAAAAGGGGGCTTGGAAACCCAGAAAGAGCTGCCACTACTGGGAGAGGTTGTCACCTGCTTCGACTGCACAAGACTGGAGAGGGAGAGAGTGATGCTGAGATGAGATTTTTTTGGGTGCGGGAACAGCTTTTGCACAGTGGTAAAAGGCCTCTAGAAAGTCAGCGGCTGGAAATGCACAGAGTGGCGATAGCCCAGAAAATTACTAGAGGAGGTTGTCCCACACCATACAAGGATGCGCGGGTGGGCTCTGCTGGGTAAATGACAGCAGCGCAGCTTTGGGAAGGCCATGCCACTGACCTGCGTTCACCCCCCGCTACCTTACTGCAAAATTACCCAGATCCAGGTCTGTTTGGTGACCTGTGGGGTCTGAGTGACCCTTCCCAGCTTTGGGGACTGAAATGAGCATCCTCCTGCTCTGTGAGATGCACCCTCTGGACGCACCACCTCCAAGCGACCAAAGAGGGGCACCTTTGAGTAGGCAGCTCCCACAAGAAAGAGAATCCCCTCTTACATCCCTGTGGCCAACAGGTTTGCTTCTCCAAGAGGAGAGGGTTCATTCCTGTCCCAAAACTTCATAACTCCCTTCTGTCTGTCTGTGCTGGCTCTCCCTGCCCAGGAAGATTCGCTGCAGCAATACCCTGCGAAGTGGCTGCTCATCCGCTTGCTTCAGTGGCCGTGAGGGATGCCCCCCGAGGGCTCTTGCCTGCTGCAGGATGGCACGGAAGGGACAAGCGACTGCCCATGCCTCAGTTTCCCTCTCAGATGCAGTGTCACTCTGTGGCTTGCTGGCTTTTTTTGCTCATGACCAGAGGGTGTTAATTAAAACGGCAACACAGGGGAAGAAATGGGGGGACAGAGCACAGACAGCGCTGTAAAAGGCTGCACTGGGCTGCCCTGCGATTACTGTGAGTGATGTGCCCTTGAAAAGAGCCAGGAGTGGATGCAGTTGGTTATTAGGGCTGCAGCTCTCTAGCTTCATAGCCGCTCTCTTTTTGGCCTTTTAATTCTCCTGGTGATGCTGCAGAGCCGGCCTTGCTCAACCTCTTTGTGCCAGCCTTAACCTGCATGTGCAGGGACCTGGCCATGGGCAAGGACAGCCTCCGTGCCGGCTGGCTCGCAGGGAGGGATGGATGTGCAACAGGGAGGGGGAGGAAGTCTGGGGAGATCCCTTGGGCTGGGGTTATGTAGGGCGCTTCATGGGTGCCCCTAGCTCGCCAGTTTGCTGCTGAAATTTTCAGCTCAGCCCAGAGATGCTCCAGCCATGGATACGGTTGGGCTGTGGCTGACGGTCATGGTGAGGAGCAGGTTTCAATGTGCTGCCGGCCATCCCCCCTGCCACCTCCCTGGGCAGCGGTAATATAATAATAGTGCCTGATAAGGGAAATAGGCTGAGGGGTCATGCTCCCATGTGCAGTTTGCCCTCTTTAAGCAGTGGGGAAGCTGTAGTGGAATAGGGGTTGTCATCTCCTGGTTATTTGGTTTATCAGAAAAGTGAAAACCAGAACAGATTGCTCTGAAGTGCTGTCAGGCCTGCAGGAGCTTGGGAGGGGTAGCAAGAAACAGAGATCCCGAGGGAAAGAAGTGATGTGCAGTCCCTGAGAGCCACCAA
This sequence comes from Anarhynchus alexandrinus, assembly GCA_008711295.1. NCBI lineage: Eukaryota > Metazoa > Chordata > Aves > Charadriiformes > Charadriidae > Anarhynchus > Anarhynchus alexandrinus. The sequence goes on from VUYV01000074.1 coordinate 1,561,439, forward strand.
CTCTTCCCAAAGAGATATGACAGCAGGCAGGGTGGGAGCAGCTGTTGGGGCTCCATTTGTGGGGGATGCTCCGATAGGCTGATGGGAATGGTGGAGGAAAAGGGGAGGCAAAGGGAGAAGGACCCCTGGTACAGTGATTCTGGTATCCCAGAAAAAATGGAGCTGAGAGAGCTGGACCATGGGCATGTGGGACAGAAAGGTCTGTTGTCACCTGGAAGCGAGGATCTGGCAACTTGGCAGGGACAAATGGACCCATGGTTCGGCTCTAAGTGAACTGAGCCCTGTCTGGTCCTTGCTCCTCGCAGATCACCCTTACCTGTGTGCCTGTTGCCTTCAGCTGGGAAAGGAGACTTGAGAGAAACAGATGTCGAAGTTTGGTAAGAGCTCAGCAGCTTCTCCATTTCTCTGCCATAACCTAAGCAACCTCCAAAGACACCAGCAGACACCCCCTCACCCCCATGGGGGTGCAGGACAAATGAGCCATGGGGGTCCCTGCAGGGACAAGGATGAAGGTGTAGAGCTCAGGGGGCTCTCCGGGGACCACCCCGCAGCAAAGCCTGGGCAGGGGAGAGGAATGGGACAGGGATAGGTGGCATTGTGACTGCATGCAGGCAATGGCCTCTGCCACAAGGATGGGGGAGATGGCTGTGCCACGGTGCGCGGAGCCCGGGGAGCAGCTGGGACTGTGCTGGGAGCCGACTGCCTGTGTGCATGCTCAGCAGGGTGGCCAGAAAACAGGGGGAGGCAGATGAGGGAGGTAAGGGAGAGAGAAAGGATGGAGAATGAGACAGAGAGAGATTTCCAGGTATGCTTCATCCCCTGATGCAATCCCTCAAGTGGGCTTTTGCTCAGGTTCCTGGTGCCTCAGCGGTACAGCACAACCTGCCTCTGCGCCAGCATGGATCCGACCCCTGCCTCGGGCATCCCCCGGGGAAAAAGCAGCCGGTGCACAGTCTGGAGGCAGCGACAGAAATCTCTGCCCATCAGCTACCGTTTCTGGCTCTGCCACCCCAGCACTGTGGCCTGCAACGTGCCAGCTCCCCGGCGGCATCGCTCACCCCAGCATCTGTCGAGCCAGTCCCGCTGAGGCCCTGCCAGTGTTGCCTGGCTGCTGTCCCCGTGTCCTGTCCCTGCTGTCACCAGCCCTGTGACATAAACCCCTGGGCTTTAGCATGTCTCCATCCCCAGAGAGGATGAGGTTTCTTTGCCTCTGTCACTCCTGTAGGAGCAGGCAGCACCTCTTCTCCCTCCCAGTTCCAGAAACTATTTCCAGCTTGTTGGTTTTTTCCCCTTGTGTAATGTCTTATTTATGCCCATTTGCCCTCCAGCCCTTTGGCTTCAGTAGCTCCTCTCCTCTGCTGCGAGAGATGATGTGCTGAGGAACATCACGTCTCAGGGCAGCCCTGGACCCTTCCTGCCCTCTGCGTGTTCACTTAGCCAGCTTCCCTCTGTTTGCAGCCTGCTCGCTGCGAGGAGCAGAGGCAGGGCCAGCTTAGGGCCACCAAGCTGGCCCAGAGCTTTGCTGGTCTCGTCCTATCACCCCTCGCCTGCTCTGAAATTTCTTTGAACAAAAGCTCTGCTGCAGACCTGGACACGCGCCCCTTTGGGGCTGGCATCGGCTTGCAGTGCCGCAGCAATGGCTCCATCGGTGTCCCTGTGGCCTCTCTCCCCCCTGTCCCCCCCCCCCCCCCATCATTGTCACCCGATGGGGACAGAGCTGGGCACAGATCCATCGCTCCAGCACAGCGGGTCACAGGCCAGGGAGGCTGTGGGCTGGTTTTGCCTTTGCTGCCAGCCCATGCAGAGGCCAGGCCAGGCACTCTCAAGGCATTTAGGATCTTTGTGTCTTTATTAAATTGGGGAGGAAAAATGTCTGCAGGGCTTTGGGGGATCAGTTCCCACTGTGTGTGTGCCACCCCCTTGGGCTGGTCTGAACTCACTGTCNTGCTGTTCTCCTTTGGCTTTATTTCACCAATCAGCAGGGAAATGGGGTGTCAAATGTCCCCCCCAGCATGAAGCTGGCGCCCTGCTGCCCAAGGGTGCTCTGGGGCAGTGTGCCAGGGTGTGCAGACCACATGGGTGGCTCCCGCGCAGGGGCTGTGCTGGGTGGTCTGCCCCAGTGCCAGGCTGTGCCCGGTGGCCTTGGGGACGTTTGTGCCCAGCCACGTGCTGCCAACCATCTCTGGTTGCATCCAGGCTCTGTTTGCTTCCCTCTGCAGCAGCCGTGAGGCAGAGTGCTCCCGCAGGCACTGAGCCTCCTGGGAAGGAGGGCACTGGTGGGAACTTGATGCCTCAGTTTCTCCTTGGGTGGCAGGGCAGGAGGCGAGGGGTGAGCGGTGCTGCTCCCAGCTGCTGCATGCTCTGGCATCAGGAGGGGGATTTGGGGGTGCAGGTCCCCAGCCAGGGGCAGTGTCCTGGTGCTGGGAGCCACCAGATCCAGGCAACTCCTCCTGGTCCAGCTGCAGTGTCTGGGCTCAGCGGTGCAGTGAGCTGTGCTGGGGCTCAGCTCAGGTGGGTGCGGGGGGCTGAAGTCGGGTCTCTCCCAGCGGGTCTCTCCCGGCTCTTTCTCCAAGATCCCTGTCCCGCCTGCTCGAATCCAGCCCCACCGGAGGCTTTTCCATCTCCATCCCACCCGGCTCAGCCAGGTGAGTATGGCACTGGGACAGGAGTGTCCCGGGGATGCCAGAGCCCTTCAACGTGTCATCCCCGGGGGGGGGACCGGGTCCCCCTGGACCCTGCCACCCTCAGAAGGGACCGATGCGCGTACCTGTGCCCACGGGTGCCTGCCCGTCCCGCGGTGGTGGCAGTGCCCTCTGTTGTCGCACGGAGCGGTGGAGCGATGCGCAGCCGCCTCCCCCTTTACTCCGACCCCCTCCCCCCGGTGTCACCCCTTTACCCCAACCCACCACCACCTCCGGGGCGGGCGGGAGAGCCCGGTGGTGGCGGAGCCGGGGAGCCCCCGCCCCGCTGCTCCGCGGGCAGGAGCGGGAGGCAGCGGCGGGGCCGGGGCGGGTCGGGGAGGCGAGGAGGGGCCGCCGGCGGGGTGCGGGCTCGGGAGCGGGCGCCCGTGGGCTCCGCCGGCTCCGGGCTGGGCTCGGACCGGACCGGTAAAGCACGTGTTGGGGGAGAGAGGAGCCGCGGGTGGAGCGGGGACGCGCAGCCACGCGTCCGTGGGGCGCCGGAACGCGTGAGTGTCTCTGTATGTTTGCGCGCGTCTTTGTGTGTGTGCACGCATATATGTGTGCATGCATGTATTCGTGTGCATGTCTGCGTGCCTGTTGGTGTACACACGTGTACGTGCGTGTCTGTGTGCATCCATGTGTCTGCGTGCATGCATACGTGTGTGTGCATGCATGCATGCGTGGTTCTGCACGCAGCTACAGAGCAGGAGTGTTGCCCTGCGACCGTGGGGTTACCAGCAGGACGGGGTGCCAGCGCAGAGGACAGGCAGGAGCACAGACGGACAGACAGACACTGGGTGCAGGGAGGGAACAGACCCCAGCGCGGAGCAAGGGGTGACGCTGCGAGCGCAGCAACTTCCTCCCACCAAAGTGTGATGGGAGTCGGCTGGAGTTACCTGCTCCATAGGGGAGTGATTCAGGTGACCCAGAGGTTGCACATCTGGAGGCAGAGAGACCCCAGGAAGCCACTGGGTCTGTGTGCATCTCCCCCAGATGAGCCTGGATAACTGGGCGCTGTGCGGGCCCCCGCGCCTGGCTGTGTCAGGACGGCAGCGGAGCTGATCGATGCCTTACTCACCACGGAGGCCACGCAAATGGCAAATCCCGGCGTTGCGAAGGCTGCTGGTGGGGCCGGAGACAGCCGCGCCGCCCTCCCCCGGGACTCTCCTAGAGTCGATGGAGTTTATTACTTTAACGTTATTTCCTCTCTCTTTCTGAAGAGCATCTTTTTGGCAGTGCTGCTTTGCAAACGAGGAGCCAGCCCCCAGCAGGGGGAGGGTCTCAGCACCAGGCTTTGCTTGCCCAGCGGTGGCAGAGGAAGCCCCCAGCACCCCCCTGGCTCGCCCACCAGCCTCTCCGCTGATGGAGGACAAGAGGGAGAAGGTGGATAAGGGCAGGCGACTTCTCCGAGCTGAGCTCTGAGGGGAGAGCAGTGGCAGGATTTCGTTAGCCTGCCTCTTAAGGCAGTGAAGTCTCCATCCCCTCCCACACTCCCTCCCCAGCCCGACCTTGTCCGGCGCAGGGGTGGTGGGACCTCAGCCTTCATCTGGAACTTCCCAACAAGCCGTAAGTCCTTCTTGGGTTGGAAAATCAATTTTTCCTCTGGCTGTTTTGTGGTCGCCCCTTAAGTCCCTCTGCGCAGCCGGTAGAATTGGAGCCAGGATTGGTTTTGGGGGTTGGCTTTGGGGCTGTATCCTGCTCGGCTTCTGGAGCAGGGAGAGGGGACAGCCCTGCTGAGATTCCACTGATGACGGGGCAAAGGGACCAAGGTGGGCTGGGGAGCCACCAGGATTGTCTCTGGAGGGGACATGGGGCAAGGAGTGCTTGGGAACCCTGGAGGGAGGTTTGGGGGAGATTTTGGGTGGTTTTCCGAAGGAAAGGCTGTAGCTGCAGCAGGATGGGGGCCAGGGTGCAGAACCATGGTGATCCGCAGCATCCTGGCACCCTGACACCGACGGGGAGAGGGGCAGAGGGAGCGGGGGCAGCAGAGGGGTTGGGAAAGCATCCTGCAAACCTCCCCGTCTCTCCACAGCCATGAATCCTTACGTCAACTGCTCTGGTCCTGAGTTCCCCCTGCCCCAGCGAGACTTTCCCGTGGAGCCCATCACCCCTGATCTCTGCAACAGGACTCACCCAGAGACCTTGTTCGACCCCAAGGATGCCAACCTGACGGAGGAGCAGCTGCGGGATAAGTACCTGGGACCTCGACGGTCCAACTTCTTTGTCCCTGTCTGTGTCATCTACCTGCTGATCTTTGTGGTGGGAGCTGTGGGCAACATGCTCACCTGCATTGTCATCCTCCGGCACCGGTTCATGAGGACGCCCACCAACTACTACCTGTTCAGCCTGGCCGTCTCCGACCTGCTGGTGCTGCTGCTGGGGATGCCGCTGGAGCTGTATGACATGTGGAGCAACTACCCCTTCCTGCTGGGTGCCAGCGGCTGCTACTTCAAGACATTGCTCTTTGAAGCCGTCTGCTTCGCCTCCATCCTCAATGTCACGGCCCTGAGCGTGGAGCGCTACATCGCCGTGGTGCACCCGCTCAAGGCTAAGTATGTGGTGACCAGGAATCATGCCAAAAAGGTCATTGTCACCATCTGGGTCTTGTCGGTCATCTGCTCCATCCCCAACACCAGCCTCCACGGGCTGCAACCTCTCTACGTGCCCGGCCGAGGGCGGGTGCCCAATTCGGAGATCTGCACACTGGTGAAGCCACGATTGACCTACAACCTCGTCATCCAGATCACCACCATTGTCTTCTTCTTCTTGCCCATGGGGACCATCAGTGTCCTCTACCTGCTCATCGGCCTGCAGCTTAAGAAAGAAAAGATGCTGGAGGCCTTGGGAGCCAAATCTGGCGGCGGCCGCGACTGCCACAACAGCCGGGGGCAGAAGAAAGTCAAGAGGAGGCAGGTCACGAAGATGCTGTGTGAGTCCGATGCTGGGGATGGGCAGAGCCAGGGGGTATCTCCCAAGGCTGTGTTTGGGGGGTGCTGGGGGAAACTGAGGCATGGCCAGTCCAGACCACTGAGGCTGGATCATCCCAGAGGAAGGCTGCGGGACTGGCTCACAGGGTGTTGTGGCAAAGACAGATCTGGTGGGTCAAGTCCAACAGCAGGGATTGCTCGTGCCAGCTCCCTCCTGGCTGTGAGACCTCCCCTCCTCCAGGGAAGTGCTGGGTGGGAAAGGGAAAGGAGCTGGGATGGGATGGGATGGGATGGGAGAACCTGCTTCCCATCCCCCAGCCCAGACCTCGTGTGGTGGTGGTGGGACTTCCCAGAGAGGGACTAGTTCCTATCCAGCCCAGCAGCTGCTGTGACCGTCCCAGGGCAGTGATGCACTGACCCAAGGCTGGACTGGAGCATCCCTCTGTCCCACCGCTCTACACTTTTGCTCCCCTCCCCAGCACTGTCCCTGCAGCCTCTGGCCCCCTTCCTGGCAGCAGGAGCTGGCTGCCCGTGGGTAGCCGTCTCTCCCCGGCACGCTGACCTCCGCATGCTCCCAGCCCCGTGACGGCACAGCCATGGCGGGTTGCCCAGCCCAGTCCATCGGCAGGGCCAGGGCTGCTTCTCTGTCGTGTCCCAGGCAAACGGTAGTGCTTCTTCCCCTGGAACTGGGGCTGGGAGGGGGGAAAAAGGGGGACCTGTCCCCACATGCCATGGAGAGGCAGCATGGCACAGGTATGGCAGGGCAGGGGACACCAGGACCACCTATATATCACCTCCTTTCCTTTCCATCAGCAGAGATGGGTTATATAAAAAAAACCCCAAACTGGAGCACAAGGAAAGGGCGCAAATAGCTGTTGCTCCTTGGACTTTGCTGGCAAAGGTGGGGGGCTGCCCGGAGGCTGGATGCATGCAGGGGTGTCCCCCAGCCCTGCTGCATGACCACAGGACTGCGGCACAGCCGTCTCTCTGCCGATGGGGAGCGAGGACACATGGCACAGCAGCGCCTGGAGCAGGCCTGGCAGGAGATGGAGGGAGGGAGACCCTGTCCAGACCTCCAGCCACTCCATGGCAAATCAAAAAGGCACTGGGGGGGCCTTCCCTCTTCTCCTCTCCCCTTTCCTCTATCCCATGCTTTTTTGGGTGTTCTTTGCTATGGCTGAAGCTGAAATGGGGCAGTGCTTGGCCAGGGACTGGTGGTCCTTGGAGGGGTGAGCCCTGTCTAATGCCAGCTCCTCGTCTCCCTGCAGTCGTGCTGGTGGTGGTGTTTGGGATCTGCTGGGCCCCCTTCCACACCGACCGCCTCGTCTGGAGCTTTGTCTCCACCTGGACCAGCCATATGCTTCACATGTTCCAGTATGTCCACATCATCTCAGGTGTCTTCTTCTACCTGAGCTCAGCTGCCAACCCCATCCTCTACAACCTGATGTCCACCCGCTTCCGGGAGATGTTCAAGGAGGTGATGTGCCACCCTGGCCACCGCCCGCCACGGTCACGGAAATACTCACCCAGTGTCACCCGCACCACCACCCGCAGCACTGAGTGCGAGCACATGCCCGGCACCAACGGGCTGCCCCTCTCCGACGCTGAGGAGTATGAGCTGGAGGAGATGGAGGGGGGCCAGGCCACCGTGCACGCAACATCCCTCTGCTGATGAGCAGGAAGACACGGGGGGATCAGGACCAGCTTTCCCCACCACCAGCACCCATCTGATCATGGCACCCATCCCGTGGTGGGGAGCGGGGCAGGAGTGATGGAGGGGTCCCCGCCTCTCCGTGCCATCCTGCTGGGATGTGAAGGCTGGTTTTCTCAGCAGCACTGCTCCGGGGACGGGGCGGTGGTGGCCATGCTGTGCCCTGGATGCATTGCACCTGCTGCGCTCAGCATGGGCTGGCCAAGGCCAGGGCATCCCTTGTGGGGCGGGGACGGCTGACAGTCCCCAAAACCACCCCATCCCTGCAGCCCAGTGGCGTCACCCTGCTGGTGTGGGTGTCGGGGGTGTCAGGCACCCCGGGCTGTTTCGGGACACTGTGCTGTCTTGAGTGCCCCAAGAGGTGCTCACACCCGGGCTGAGATCCACAGGGGCGGGAGAGGTTTGCACAGGATGGAGTGGGGTAAAAAAGATCTGTGGGTGACTTCTCCCTCGTGACCTCCCCAGGGCCCTCTGGCACCAATGTGCCCCTGATTTTCTTGGACATCCCTTCGGTGGTGCCAGCTGGTGTCCGGCTGCAGGGTGCTGGTACGGCTCCTTGCTCCCAGCCTTCCTCCTGCTTCAGCCCCCCAAGGGCAAGGGAAGGAGCACGGCTGCTCCATCCAGAGCCAGATCCTGCAGGGGGAAATACGGGACAACGGGAGCCCCAACCTGCCTGCAGCACTGAGGCACAGCTCTGCACTTTCCCCATGCCCCACAGATGTGCCCTGCTCTCCCCACTCCAACACACATCTGGCAGGTGCCACCCTCCTCTTCCTCAGCCCACCTGCACCCCGGGGGCAATGCGGGGAGCCTTCCTCCATCCCTGCCCTGCACTGGCTGAGCCTCACTGGGAATTAAAAAAAGCCGTTGGCCTGATTTGTGCCCTGGTTGCGTCCCCCAGGACTCAGCTCTGCTCCCAGCACGGGACTGAACCCAGGCCATCCTCCTGGGGGGTGGCGGGCAGGCCATGTGCCAGGGTGATGGGCATCAGGGCTGTCCCACCAGCTCTGCCTGTGGGCTCTGCTGCCGCGGTGGGTCTGCGGGGCCGGGCAGGCTCAGGGCACGGGACGGCGTGAGTGGGATGCACGCACCCTTCCTGTTCTCTGGGATGCTCGGACCGAGCTGGGGCCGGGGCTGGCACGGAGGGGGAGCTGCCTCCGGACTGGTGGCGATCAATCTGTCCCCAGACACACAGCTCGGGAAATGTCATGAAAATGCCAGGGAGCGCGGGCTGGCTGGTCGCGCTCCCCCAGGCTGGAAGGACCCATCGATTTACTGTCTGAGATCAATGCCGCTGACTTCGAGGCGTACACCGGGTCCTCTCACAGGATGAAATATTGAGGCTCCAAAATGCCACCTGAGGGGCTGTCCAAGCAGCTTGAGCTCTTGCCTCACACAACGTCCCCAGCTCCGATTTTTACCCGGCCGGGAATGCTCCCCTGGCTCAGCATCCCGTGGCCATGCCTGTGGGCAGCGTGGATGTGCCAGCAGGGCTCACCTGGGGACCTGAGCAGAAATACTGGAGGATCAAGCCCCAGGCAGAGCGCTGGCAGGGGCATCACTGCCTGCTGCTGCTCTGCTTCCAGCCCCTCCCTGAGGACATCACATGGGGCCGCAGCCAGGCCAGCAACCAAGAAGGGGCAGGATTTGGGGCTTGCAAACTCCCTCCTGCCTTCATCGACCCGGTCCCTGGCTTGGGGACAGTGCGGCTGGCTCCCCCCCAGCACTCCCCATTGCCACAGTAGGGTCTGCCATGGGCAAAGCCCTCCTCAGCCCTTGTGGGGTGCTGCTGGGTGGGGATGGGAACGGGAACGGGCCTGCAGTAACTTTGCACTTTGGGGTCCTGCCGGCTGCTCGCAGCCTCTCTCTGGACGATGTCAGCGTGGCCAAGGGCATCGACATCTATCTATTTCCTTCCCTCTCCGGCTCCCATCGCTGATGGTCCTGGCAGGGGACAGCACCCTGGCAGCCGTGCGGGGCCCCTCGTCACTGCTGCGCAGGTGGACGTGACTGATGCCTCCTTGATGGCCATTATTTCCCCATCTCACTTCACCTGGCCGCTTCCCCAGCTGCAAATCTCCAGGGAATGTCTTTTTAACAGGTGGTTGATAGCATTTTATTACGCAGCAACAGCTGCCTGCGTGGAGCTTCCGAGTCCTTCGTGCTGCGAGTCGGGAGGACGCGTCCCCCTGCTCGTGGGCAGCCGGCTGTGCAAGGGTACAGCTGTGGCTGCCGTGGCTCAAGCTCCTTGGTCAATGCCAGAGGACAGTGTGTGTCCCCCTGGGTTTTATTTTGGGGGGCTCCTGGGGCTCAGCATAACTGGAATGAAGTTTGGAGCAATCAGAAAGATGGGGCACTGGCTTTGCCTTCATCCAGCCTTGTGTCCCCAAATCTCCTGCCATCCCCTGATCTGGCACTCCCCATCCTCAGCTACCCTAAATTCCCCTCTCTGAGATGCAGGAGGGGAATGTGCTTCTGAGGCTCCGGCATGTCAGGCGGGGATGCTGGGGGCTGCCCCACCGCCCATCACCCATGCAGAGCTGGGCGAGGGATCACCCCGAAAGGCATCCTGAAGGCTTGCCAAAGCTGTGGCTGCAGCACGGCTGGGGGCACCTCCACCAGCAACTTTGCTCCCCTGGCCGGGGTTTTGTGACAGCATGTGGAGACAACCCCAAGTCCCTGGGTACCGCGTGCCAGCTGGGCTCACGGGAGGTGCCACAATCAAAGGCGCCTGGGCAAGTCCTTTAATCCCATAATTAATTTTGGTAAGAGCTGCAGTCAGGGCGTGAAACCTAATAAAAAAGGAACTGATCTCCTGGGGGAGAACAGTTTCACAGAGAGGGTTTTACACCTCTCCGTCACCGGGAAGGCAGTGGCTGTCAGCGCCTGCCCACCTCAGGCTCGTTGCAGCCCCCAGGAAGCAAATTTCGGAGTCTATTCGCTCCAAGGATGATGCTCCCTACTGCCCTGTGCCCTTGGGGTCAGCCTGGTCTCCTGGCACCTTTCTGGTATGAATTACAGGGATTATTCCTGCCGGAAAGGTGGTATAGAAACAAAGAGTCCTGCGGGGGGGAGGCAGCAGAAGCCAGGGATGGGATGAATTGCTTCTGCTGCTCCCACCCATGCAACTGGCCTGGGGGGATCGACAGGCGCTTCAGGGGGGGCTTCCCTTGTGGGACAAGGAGGATCCCAAAACACCACCAGGAGTTCTCACCAACTACAGGATCCTTTCAGGACCCAAAGGAGCCCCGAGAGGACAGAGCAGAGGGATGTCGGGGGGTGGGAGCTGGGGGGAGCGTGCAGATGCTGTTGCTCTGGGTCTTTGCTCGGAGCCGGGTGAAACACCTTTCTGTCCCTGCGATACGGAGCACATGGCTGGGTCGGGCTCCACGCCACCGTCTCCTCTCCAAATGCTTTCTTTCCAAAGAGCTGTTCCCCAAAAATTGTCCATCTGTCCTCCCAGATTTACAGCACCATCTGTCCAATGGCCAGGTCCTCCCTAACCATGCACTCCCAGCCCGGGGGGAACCCTCCAGCACCCCTGTGACGAGCACCCATCCCTCCTCCATCACCTCCAACCCTGCTCCCAGGAGACTCCCTCTCTCCCAGCAGCTCGTGGAGCTGTTTCGCCCCTGCGCTGCCGCACACCCTGAGTGACACAGTATCTCTGGAGCTTCCAATAAAAAGATTTATCACCGTAGCTTTGGGGATTAAAAAGTAATCCATCTATGAGGCTGCCCCAGCCTTGTAAGGCTTTTTTTTTGTACTGTGGTTGTTTGCAACAGGCATGGGGTGTTTTTCTTTTTTTTCCCTTTACAGAGCCAAACTCAAGTATTACAGTGATTGCCTCGTATATTTGGAGCCATGATAGATGGCTCCAGAGAGCGCCAGCGGATTTTTTGCCGCCCCTCTTCAATAAGCCAAGGGAAGGGTTGTTTTTCGCTTCCTGTGCACAGCCATGGTATGGGGAAAACTCACACAGCATGAATTTGGCAGAGCCCTCGCGTGCCTGGGAGCAAGCAGTCCCTGGCTGGGGCCGGGTGGTGGGGCAGATTCGGACTGCCCGGCCATGGATACGGCACAGCAGCCTTTCCCGCTGAGATCCCAGACTTCGAGAGGGGAGCAGGGAAGCAGGAAAATGTGAATGCCATGAAACCGCAGGGATGTGCTGGGTTTGAGCTCGGCACTGATTTAGGCTGCTTTCTGAGCCATATTTCAATCATTCCTCTTACTCCAGGATAGTGGTGGCGGTGAAAAGCTAACACCTAATGCCTACAGAGGGGTGACGGGCAGCACAGAGGTAGGCAGGAGGACAAATGGACAGGCGAGGGAAATATATACACAGAGTTTGATTCTGCTCCTTGGGGACACCCGTGGGCTCAGTTTTCAGCCCCACAGCAAAGGCAGCCCATCTTCCCGCCCAGCTCCTCGGTGGCTTCCCAAAGAACCACGGCTCACATAGGAACCAGTTTTCCAGGCCGACGTGGCTGACGTGCACTGCAGGGAGGGTGGGAAGAGGCGGCATGGGAAGCACAGCCCACCCCAAGGGCCCTGGATGGAGGAGCTCAACCGCAGCTCCGGATGCTCGGGCTGACTCACAGCCATGTTGCGATGTGACTGTCACCTGCACTGGGGATGGTTTTCTCCCCGTCACAGGAAACCCAACAGCACCGGAGGGGCCGGGCCACATGCAGGGAAGGGATGGGCTGCCCGTACCCCACCTCTCCCCACTTAGGGCACCCAGGGAGGGGACACACTGGGGCTAGATGGGCAAAGCGCATCTCCAGGAGGTGAAGGTCTATGTGTTATTTAAGGATGTCCTTGCCTGAAATCCCACTGTCCTCACAGCAGGGTGATGGGAAGGACAGAGGTGCAATCCACAGTGCCCTTCCCCACAGCCTAGAGCAACGTGCAGGGACAATTTCAGGGGCAAAGTGACCTGTTAAAGCCACCGGGCACCTTCACAAGCATCACCTGGGGCAGGGTTAAAACCCCACCGCAACGGGGTTAGAAGAGACAGACTGTCTGGTTAGCCCATGCCTTCCCCTGTCGCGACGTGTTGTTGCTAAAGATGCCAGAATTGATGTCAGAGGAGCCTGCGTGATGCTTAATTTGGTTCATGGGGACGCTTTGTTTAAGAAATGAAAGTGATGCATAATTAGCACGGCAGTAAGTGGATTAAAGCTGGCTGGATGGCAGAGCTCTGCGGAGTAGGAACTGCTAACAACTGGCTGTGATTGCTGGCAGGGCTGGGGGCATCAGGCTCAGCCCAAGGCCACCACATCATCCATGATCATCATCCCTGAGCAGGTCCCCAGGGCTTGGGGAGTGCAAGTGGAGGACCTTGAGACTGACCTGGAGGACAACAGTTTGCAACGGGCTTCCCCACAGCGCACAAAAACTGTGCTTGGGGACCCCAGCAGACATGTTCCAGGGGTCTGCCCTAGTCCCCTGTGTGAGATGTGGAGGATGAGAGGCCACCAGTTCTCTGGTCCTCATTGGGGTGGAATAAATTCCAGCATGAAGAAGGCTGGGATGCCCAGACTGGAAAAAGCTAACTTTTATCTAGTTTTATACACATTTAGGACCAGTGAAACATGAGCACAGGTTCCCAAGGGTGGTGGTGGAGTCCCTCAAGGGGAAATGCCTCCCCACGGATCAGATGTTTTCTATAAGGTCAGCTCCTCTTCAAATGTGGTTTTGAGGGTATTTGTTTCTGCTGAGGACCTGGTCTGCGTTACAGAGTCGGGAAGGGAACGACAGCCCTTGCTCCTCATCTCCACTGTGCCCAGATGGCATCTTCCCCTCCCCCCCGGCACCCAAAGCACCTGGTGGTACCTGGGCTGACCTCCAAAAGGAGTTTGCGATGAAAACAAGTAAAAACCCAAGACTTGGACCCACGCTCAGGACTAGACCCCAGCTGTCCCTGCCGCAACATTATTATAACGGCAGACTTTAATTACAGGGTTTTATTGCTCTTTGTGCTTATCACAGCAGCCAGGGCGAGTTTGCCTTCTCAATTTGGGACTATTTAATGTGACACATTGGAGAAAGCTGTCTGAGAGGCATCTGGAAGCCAAACACGTCTTTCTTGTTATCTTTCTTGGGCAGGTAGAGCGACTGTCTTGTGTTAACGACCATTAAAGTAATGCTGAGACCAAGCGTGAGACATCTCCTTCCTCCCCCGGAGCTCACATCATGCCGCAGGATGGTCCCAGCCTGGCCCTGGGGCTAAAAGCCAGGCCAAAAGCTCTATTTCACATAGGAATCGGCTTGGGGCTGCCAGGAGGGGAGGATACAGGTCCTCAGCGGGCATTTGGCAGAGATGGCACAGGTGGCTTCCCCAAGCAAGCCCCTCTCCATGCCCTGGCAGGCAGGCAGATGCCTGCAGGTATGGGAGCTACCAACAGGCAGCAGAAAATAAAGACACAGAAATAAATCTGCTTTTTCTCAGCTCCTGTGCCTGACCTCTGCAGGGACAGCTGACAAAAGCCCTTTGCTGCCTGCGCAGGCTTGGACAGAAGCTCAGCAGTGATGCCCACCTTCATCCCCCAGCCAGGTCCCAGCCAGGGGATGCTCCTGGGAGAGGGGAACCCCTGGGGGCCTGCAGGTTTATGGCAGGTGGTGGACAAGGTCCTGCTTTCCTCAGGGCAGGCTTTTGGCTTGTTGGTCCAAGCTGCTTTCAGGCAACTTTCACCCCAAAAAGCATGCCTACAGGTTGCCCCTCTCTCTCTTGACTGGGCCAGATCCCACGACCCATCAGTCTCCACGTGTCCTCTCCCATGGCACTGGCCTCAGCACAAACATGGGTGTCCCCTCCCTGGCCAGACCCCACTGGGGCAGAGCACCCACTTTTCAGTGTCTTGCATGCAGAGAGAAACATAAGCCCTGGACCCCACTTCTCCCTTCCTGGCATCTCCCACTGCCCCATTACTGCAGCCCTCAGGTTCTCTCTGGCCCAAAACACCCCCTCCCCTGCACACCAACCCCTCCAGCACCCAGCTTCACTTAATTCCCTTTAATTTCTCATCCCATGCTCAGAACAGCTGGGACCAATTCACAGTTGCTGTCACCAGAAAGAAATCAAGTTAATGACAAGAAAGTCATTATAATTTAGGAGACCCATCCAGCCTCACTCCTGTATTAATGAGAAACCAGGAAGGGTATTGCTGCTGCCTGTTCTGCTTTTCTGTCCCAGACCTATAGTTCCTAGCCATTCTGGGACCCCGTTGGCAATCCCAGGCTCAAGCTGCCTTTTTCCAGGTACTGCCTTGTATTTGCACCATGGTCCAGGCCCCTCTGTTGAAGAGCTCTTTGCTCCTCCTGGTGTTTTCATGTGATTTCTGCTCTGGTTAAAGGAAGATCCACACCTCTCTCCAGCTCTTCAGTTGTCTAATCCTGGCCCCAGCTCCAAACCCCTCTGCCGGGGCTGATTTAAACAACCGCCTCGCACAGATGGAAAAGCAAATGGTTTGAGCTGGATTTCTTCTCTATTTTTCTGCGGCAATCCCAGCTGGCAGGCGGTGAGTCCATCTGGCAGGAGCCCAAAACACAACAGCAGCAAGTGCCGTGCAAAAGCATCAACTGCGGGAGCCGGGAGCCCCGCAAGATGAGGGCTGGGTGAGGACTTCTTCAGCCCCGTGCCATGAAGGAGGGAGGTAGATGAGAGAGACTTCTACTGACTGATGGTCGAATTAAATATACAGCAGCCAAAAGCCAAAAGAAAGAAAACGCAGTAAATGGTGATAATGGGACTGAAAAGCACCCGTTTGTACCTAGTCAGGGTGGGTGAGTGTGGCAATTGAAGCGTTTAAAGGGGTTTTTCCTCCTGGAAAGAGGATTTGTGTCTCTCTGCTGATCATGCCTGTGCAGATGTAACTGGGAGTTTAACCCCATTGCAGAAGCTGTGGGTTGCAGTAGGAAACCACCCATACTTGGAGCTGAGACTAGTCTGATGGGTCCCATCTGCAAGCATCTCTTCCCTTGCTGGGACACCCAGCCTTTGAGACATCTCTGTGTCCCCCTGCTGTTCCTCCCAGCTCCCAGCCTGCTTCCTTGCCCCAAAAGTTTAACGTTCCCTCAGCATAACATCTCCAGAGCTGAACAGGGCCTTTATCTGACACTTGTGCACCTTTATTCTGCACGTGTGGGTTGGGAGAGGCTGGGGTCAGCGGTGAGACACCCCATGCATGGCTCATGGTTTTCCCCAAAAACCTTCTAGAAACAGATTTGAGGATCTCCAGCCCCATTCAGGGGGTCCCAACACCCAGCTTTTTTGTGCCAGTGATAATTTTGGTCACAAAGCCTGACTGCGCTCGAGCCAGGGTTTGGGAGAATAATTTAAAACAATAGGAAAGACCAACACAAGCAATCTGGTATCCTTTGAATTTAGCACCCGGAGGTATCTGGAGCGTCTCCAAGCGCAAGCTGCAGGGGTGTGCGGTCCCACCACAGCCCCGCTCTGCCAAAGGGCTTGCTCCCTCCTTGCTAGTGAGGACGGGTCCTCTCCTGTGCCACAGCACCACTGGACGCGAATTCACAGTCACACCAGGAAAACTGTTTTTGGCAGCTGGGGCGCTCACGGATGTGATGTGGTGGATGAACACTTGCTGGCATCTTCAGGACCTGCTGGTTTAATTTTCCGTCATCCAAGAGGCTGCTCTGTGCCTGGTGCCAGACCTGCAAAACGTCTCATCCACCATAAGAAGAATTTATTTTTTTTTGCAGAAAACAGTGGGGCACTTTGCCACAAGCCACTGCATCGCTGCTGTCCCCTCCAAATCCCCTCAGTTCGCTGCTGTCACTCCAGCCTCAGGTGGAGCATCTCCTTTCTGCAGGTGAGAGCAAGGGCAGAAACAGAAGCAGAAAAATAGATCCTGATTTTGCGCAAATACGAGGTGCCAGGGCAAAAGAGAGAGGACTGACTATGAGTGAGCAAAGCAGGACTCTCCCTACTTGGTGCATTTTTGCACCCTCCACTCCTGTCAGTGCTAAATGTGCCTTTTAATACTTAGAGGGTAAAGGTTTAGGCTACGCAGCACTGCACAAATCCTGCACTAATGACAGTGCAAGTGCAGCTTGGTGTGCTTCTAGACCCATCAAGGTCTCTGATTTCTCTGATTTTCCAGGGGCAGGGATGTGGCATTCTCCCGTCTCCCCTGCCTTTGCCGGGGGTGGGAGCAGCTCTCAGCCCCCCACGTTCGGCTGATCTGTAGGATCATTGTGTGAGCCCCAATGTGGTTTTTGGCAAAGGCTTTGGCAGAAGGTGGATGGCCAGACTAGGCTCTGCATTGACCCCTGTGCCACCACTGTCGCAATGTGTGGGAGCGCTCAGGCCAGTCTCGTACAGAAACCACCCATCTCCGCTCTGGGCACAGGCAGCCTTCGCCCACAAGGCAACAAGGCTGCTTGAAAACCAACGGTCAAGGAAAACCCTTTGAAATAAAGAAACTGGGCACCACTGTGGCTGGAGACATCTGGGCTTTCCCTGAAATTTCACCCTTCCCTTCTGGACCTTTCTCCCAGTGCGATCTCCTTTCGCAGGTGGGTTTGCCCCCTTCCAGGCTATGGCTCATCCAGCGAGGGTGTTTTATCACCTTCAAGGTCTGGGTGATGCTGGCCCCATGGTGGGAAGCGCCTTGTGCAGAAGAGCTTGGTTTCCCTGGGAGCGATGCCCCCAGCCAGGGAGAGGATGCGGGCGCCGGATGAGCCCCAGCGAGGCGGTGGGACCGGTTCGGGTGCTCCTCAGCCGAAAGGTGCAGGGTGATGCCACCTGTCTTGCAGGAGCCCCAACCGATTTCGGCAAGTTCAGGCATGAGGCTCCAAAGCTTGTGGCCGGGAGGGTGCTGGGTTGGCACCCGGAGTGGTGATGATTAATTCTGCTCCCAAAAAAGGGTGCAGAGTGAGCACCGCTCCACAGCACGGACCCCGACCTCTGCCCACCCCTGCATGGGCATGGCCCAAAGCCTCAGAGCAAAGGGGTGCAGAGACCCAGCAACGCGCTTCCCTTACCCTCACAGCCTCCTCAGGAAACACATTTTGTTCCTAATATTCCAACAAACCCTTAGCAAGGCTTTTATACACACATATGTACCAACATCGGTATGTATTTAGGCTTATCTCGGTCTCGAAAGGCTTTTCTAGGGGAAATGCAGCAGTTCACCGAGTCAGGGCTGCTTACCTGGCGAGGTGGGAAGCTGGGAGCACCAGGCACTCCTTCTCCCCTGACTCAGTGTCCCCCTTTGGCCATTCCCAAAAAGACAGAGGTACCTTTGTCCTCATCCCTGGGAGCCGCAGGGGAGCATCTTCCCTTCTCTTTCTTTCCAGACTTTTTTTTTTTCCAAGACTTTTTAAAGAAATACACTTAAAGAGACTGGATTTCAAGCCGTGAATCAAATCTTTGGGAGAAATGTAACTTCACGAAGCTAAATCAGGCAATGAACAGTGCTCAGAGGTTTCTTATCCTGCTCAGAATAACCGTAAAAAACCCTCTTTTTCCAAGCAACGGGGTACCCGGGGAACCTGTTCTCCTGGGCAAGGCAGAAAGTGCCAACTACTTGTAAATTATATTAATGGACCTTTTATTGGCCAGATGCTCCATTATTGGACTACGGCGTGGGGCAGAGAAGGTAATGAAGTCAAATGGTGCAGAGCCACCAGAGAAACAAATCAAATAAGGGTTTGACAGCATGATCTGCACTTGTATTTGCTCAGAGAAAATTGCAAGTGCTTTTGGTCTTCGTGCTGGAGGCCAGGAAGAGCTGCGCCGTCTCCCCTTATCCTCGGGCAGGAGGCTGCTGACAGGGATTTGAGAGCTTGGATGAAAATTGTGCCTCTGGTGGCTTTTTGGGCTGTCTGCTCTGTCCTTCGAAGTGGCTACAGGTGAGCTGGTGGGTTAACCCAGCGTGCTGTGGCTGGAGAGGCGATGCCTCGCTCATGGGGAGATGGGGAAAAAACTCAGCAGAGGATGGTCTTGAGAAGGGTCCCCTCTCCCCATGCTGCTGCGGGTCCTTCCTTCCTCCACCTTCTATAAATGGGCCTTATCCAGCCTGCCTGGGCATGGGACACGAGACTCCTGCCACGTGCTGGGCCCTGAAAGTCCCCACAGGTGGGATGCTGTGCAGTCACCACAGCAAACTCCATCCTTCACTGGGTGAGACCCCTCTGGGAGTGCACGGTACCCACCAGCAAGCCATGGTTGACACCGCCTTTCCCATCAAGAAAATTGCCCTCTCCAGCTTGGAGCAGTGCCCGCCCGGCCACATTTTGATGCGGTTAATCCCAGGCAGTCTGCAAGCTCTGCCCTGTGTTCCACATCGTCTGCATATTTAATATGCTAAAGCAGCCAGCTAATTATTGGAAATAGAGAGCCTGGCAGGAGGTGGGCAGACCTTGCTCATGCTTGCTCCATGCCTTGATGTAAAAGGGTTACTCTGCTCAGATTTATCTTCCTGATCCCATGGCTGACAACATCCCAGAGCTGTGCTGGGGCAACGCTGGTGCTTGGAGCCCAGACCCCATCCCTACCGCCCATCCATCACGTGGCCGGTGGGGGCTTCCCTGAGGTAGGGGCTACCCACCCCCTCCATGGTCCTTCTAGCCCTTCTCTGGCCTTAAGTGACCTGGGAGAAGCTCTTGCTCCTGCAGGTCATCATGGCACTAATTCAGGTCCTAAGGTTTTTCACTGTGAGCTCCCATCCCACGTAACTATCATGTGCCTTGGGAGCAGCTCATGCCCCTTCCTCGCCATGATATAAGCAATTATTAATGCATTAGTGTTGGGCTGCTGAACCATAATGTCTTTATAGTCAATAGCATTAAGCATTTAATTACCCAGCGGGATGAATCGATGGGCTTCTTTCTTTGCTCTACAATTAAAACCGAGCAGGAGAGACAGTGTAATTTTCAGTCTGCTTTAAGCTTGCTCTGCCGTTTTGTGCATGGGGAGATGAGCTGATGGCTTGTAAGGGACAGGAAGGAGAGAACTTTTCCCCAAGAAACCATGTTCTCCTCCCTCCCAGGACGCGGACGTCATGATCACACACTCGCATGGCTTAATGAGACACCACTGGGTCATTCAGGACCAGGTTTCGGGTCTGACAACACCGACAGTGGGAAAATTATTGCTTCAAAGTCTTATTTTTAACTATAGTCATAGGAAGTTTGAAAGCAGTGGTTTCAACTCGCAGCCTGCCACTGGGAATTTCTGTGGCGAGAGCTGGTAAGTGATAACAGCGCGATGTGCTGCTGGGATGAGGCACAAACAGCCCAAGAGCGGTCTGGGCTGGGGAAGTATTTTCAGCCCTTATTTTTAACCTCCTTTTGATGGAGGTTACTGTAGAGGGGAGGCTGGGGCAGATGCGGGGTGAAAGCTGGGTGGGCTCAGCATCCCTGGCACTGCGCTGGTGACTCCTGAGCTCTACCTTCCCCGGGCTCTTGGGTGGTCTGTACAGCTTGATACCAGCCCAGGTTGCTTGAGCTCTGCAGGCACAGTCAAGTGCAAAATGACCCTTTCCAAAAAGCTTAGCTCATGGCTGGACCTCCCGATGCAGCCACAAAAGCCCTTGCGGTGGCTGGTCACTCATGCTGGCAAGTTGGGGCAGGAGCTTTGCAAACCTCATGGATGGGGCTCGGTGGGCAACTTCTGCTGGGACAACACAGCACAGCAGCTCCCAGGGGAAACATCAGACCATTTCCCACTAAGATAAAGAAGTCAGCTGGCACCAATTCCTGTTTCCAAAGGCAGTTTTGACTTGGCTCTGATGGCAGGGACCTACCGGCCCCCCTGGCAGAGGCTGGGACACGTTATCTTGGGGACGTGTGTGTGTGTGTGTCTGGGGGCTGCAAGGTGGGGGCCCCGAGAGCAGTGTCACACTGTGGGTCTGCTCTCCCCAGTTGCATTTAGCTCCGTCCTAGTTTTAGAGGTAAGCATATAGGGAAGTCCTGGGTTTGCCGTGCCGCTCTACTCACTGCCTTGGCTGAGCGGAGGGCGCATGCATCTCCCAAGGCAGGGCTGAGCTCACCCCCTCGCTTGGATACAAACACAAAAATGGGGGGAGTGGAGAAAGACTCCTGCTTTTCCAGTTTGGACTCAACAAAGATGATTTTTTTTGTTTGAAGGGGGGGGGGGGGGGGGAAAAAAAAAAATTCCCCTGGTTTGGGTTTGTTCCAGGCAGAACGTCTGCCTTCTGCTGGCCCCGCGCCCGGGAGCTGCCGTGGAATGGAAATAGCCCAAAACACGCCTGTGAGCAGAGGGAGCTTCCAGCAGGTAAAATGCAAGCGAGCCGAGGCAAAGCCCCAGGTCACCGCACCGTGGGCCTGTGCCAAGGGGCAGATGTGCCGGGCCACAAGCAGTTTGCAGATGTTTTATCTAAACCTCTCTGCAGTCATCTCCGGGGACCCAGTGCTTGTCTGGATCCTGCTCCCTATTGCCCCGGCTCTGGGAGATAAATAGGATGCACAGAAATAACTTGTGCAAAGAGGAGGTTCCCCCTCTGGGCTGTCTCCCCAAAAGTCCTACAAAGCCTTCCCGAGCACTGCGGGGCAGTGCAGGGAGCTGTGCTGCAATCGCGTGGGGCGGTGATGTGCGCTGGCTGCTGGCCTGGGAACGCTGAACTGGGATCACCTGTAACTTCTCCCCAGGTTGACTTCCCTGTGGGTTATAAAGGCATTTGCATGCAGTGCTTCAAAATGCCTCCCTGCTCCCATCTCACCGACTTTCTCCATCCTGACGGAAAGAGGAGGGCAGTCCCAAGCTCCCTTCTCGCCACCTGAACTGCTCCACATTTCCCTAGCCTGGTTTCTCTTCTTTATCTCACGCCTAATGCTAGTCCTTTTTGTTTCAGTCCCACTTCTCTCCCTTGCACTGTTTTTCCCAGGCTGCACTTGTTCCTCCCGCTGAGCAGAGCTGGAGGGGAGTCCCGCCTGCCTGAAGGCTCTGAGTGGCTTTATGGGGTCACTGGGGGCTCACAGGCAGGTGGCAAGGTCCTGCTGCCAGCTCCAGGCAAGCTGTGTTAGGGTAAGGAACCAAGCTGCCAGAAGGGACATCTCAGGGGAATTGGCTTCTTCTGGAAATAGAAAAGCCCTTTTTGTTTGCAGCGTACCAGGAATGATCACTTTGAGGAATACTTGGAGGTCATGGGGAGACTAAACGCTGCACGTAGGGAACTCCCTGTGTGAGTTACCAAGACTTTTCCTTGTCACGAACCCCAGGAAATGGCACAGCCTCATCCAGGAGGGATGTGCTGGGTTATCACCCACCATCGACCGGAGGGGCAGAGGCCATGTCTGGCTGGAACCCATGCCAATTCCTGAAGCATCCCACCTCAAGAAAGGTTGCTCCCCAGAGAAGAAACCCCGTACTCTGCCAAGGCACTGTTGACTTTCATCCCTGCAGCCCACTGTGTCCTGAGCTGCCCATTTCAAGGCACAGGACATGGGGTGGCATGCGGCCAGTCAAATTAAATGCTATTTATCACAGCAAGCCCTGCGCCCACTTCATGCTCATCATCCTTGAGGGCTGTCTTCTCATCACGGTCAGGTGGGTAATGAAGAAAAGACTTAATTAGGGTACCACACAGACCCATCTCATTTGATGCCCTGCGTTAGTCAGGGCCTGGGGAGAGTTTTCTCCACTTGCCAGGTATTTGAAGTGAGCTGTGTGGTTGGGAAGAGAGAGGACAGGTCCTGTGTGCCTGACCTCGCTGGGTTATCATCCATCAGCTGCTCTGTTGTACCCACTGGGGTGGCTCTGGCTGGCAGCAGGCGAATGGCAGGGGAGCCGTGTGACGGGGTGAGGTGGGCACCGGTAGCAGGGGAAGGGGTTTTGCTGGTGGGACATTGGGATGCTCAAGAAGTTTTAAGCAGTGCCTAGATCTGGGACGGGTAAATTTGGGGTTCTTTTGCTGTCACCTTTGCCATGCCATACCCATGCCAAGCCAGTGCTTGGACCGTGTAGCAGTTGAGTTGTGATGCCAGGGAAGGCAGGCTGGGGCTGGGCAACTCGAGGCCACATTTGATGCCTTTTCTAGCTCGTCTTCCCCCTTTCTGGGCACCCACAGGGTGTTTGTTTGGAGGTCCCTGGTAGTTTTCTGGCAGCAGATGCCTGCACAAGCCACAGGTAAAACTTTTCCTCTCCCAGCTGTGCTTGGCTGCTGCTTTTATCTGGTGAGTATCAAACTCGGGGTTCCTCTCAGACCCTCCTCCATGGCCCAAGATCTGGAGAGATGCAGCAGGCAGGGTGCGATGTCCTGCCCAGCTGCACCCACGGAGGAGTGTTTTAGGGAGCCAGGGTAACCCCGCGGGCTCCCACTATCGACAGGCATAGCAGCCTTTTGTCACCATCTAGTGGAAACACCCAGCCGCGACCAGGCACAGGCTGAACAGGACGTTTGGGGACACTCATTCCCCCAGCCACGGTCCCTATGGGGTGTCCCCCCCCGGCTGGTTACCCATCTTGTCTGGCTTTTGGGGAGTCGCATTTGCCCCCCAGCCCTGGGCAGCATCTGCTGGGCAAGGTGTCCCCAGCGCTGCCAGGCTGGGGACAAGCACAGGGGCCGAGTCTCCACTGTGCCAGAAACTGCGAATCCTGTGCCAGAAACTGCGAATTCTCAGCAAATCCCTTCTGGGGTCTCCATTAAACCAGTTACGTTCCCTTTAACTGTGGAATTACATCAACCGTCCCAAGGTGCAGGCATGCTACTACAAGAGACAGCCGCAAAATACACCTAAAATACATTTACTCCACAAATAGAGCTGTTAAACCTGCTCTTTTGGCCAAATTACTCCTCACTGCTGCTCTGCAGACTTCCCTTGGCCCTGAAATTTCTGGCGGTGCCTGCAGAGGAGCAGAGCTGTGCTGTGCCACTGGGTGCAACGTGGAGTGTTGCCCCAGAAAAGGGCTGGCCTCGCTGCTGCTCCGGCATCCTCCTGCCCACTGCTAGGGCTGCCCAGAGGTCCTGACCACAGGTGGGATACAGGGAACAGCCTGGCCTAAACGCTGGCATCAGCAGCGCCCTGGCTACCTTCCTCCCCGCAGCATCCCTCATCCTTTATGGCCACAGCAGTGGCTGGCAGGGTCGGGCTGTATCCGGACCTGCTCAGAGGTGCATGGATTAACACGGTGCATGGATTAACTCAGTGCCACGGGCAGCGTTGGTTCTCACTCCTCGACACATAGGTTATGCATTCCTTCCCCCAAACGCGGGGTCCTGCTGCAGCCCCACAGGTGCCAGTGCCAAGGACAACCTGCCAGCGCTGAGCACGCTGCTGGGAGAAGTGACGGTGCACGGGTCATACCAAGATGGGCTGGGAAGTGAGACTGCCTAGCTGCCAGCCCAACCCTCTGCTGATCCCACCGCTGGCACTATGTTATTAGACACACGCAGTGTCCTGGCTGCCAAAACTGCCCCTGGCTGAAGCAACAGTTGTCCCTTTCCCATGGCAAACCAGCCCTCCCGCAGCATGGAGGGTAACCAAGGCCAGACCCAGCGCTGGCAGCAGAGCTGTATGAGCAATGATAATACAGGATTTTGTTGCACCACATGGCAGGCATGGTAAGGAGGGTGCAATCAGCTCTTGCCTCAGTTAAAAATTCCTGCCAGGCCTCTACCTCCTCCATCTCCGTCACCCTGCATCCCCACGGGCCACCCTGGGTCCATGTGGCTGCTTCCCCTGAGCACTTGGGGACAGATCCTGCAGCACATGGTGGGACATGAGCCAGACATTGCTGTTTCACATGTGTCCTATACAAGGGGCTTCCCCAGGTGGGATTCCCCATATGCCTGACCAGAGCTGGGACTGGGCAGTGTCCCCCTCTGTCCCAGCTCCCTCCCTCTGTATACTGGCTGATGGTGGCAGTTTCTCCATAGTCTGACTTACTCCTGGAGAGACTGGCTGATACCATCACCTCTCTCTGAGCAGGTGCCCTCAGCTATGGCTCTGCCTGCCTGGAAACTGCTTCTCCTCACCCAGAAGAGAAATAGGCACTAGGACAGCCTAGGAGCCAGGCATATTACCTCACCCACAGCATGTCCTTTGCTTTCAGATGGCACTGAGCACTGAGCAAGCCAGGGGTGTCCCCTCAAGGCCATCAGGACCCTGCAGGACTGCGTTCATTGAGAATCTGTTTCTTTTTTCATTATTTTTTTTTAAATTTTATTATTATTATTTTAGGGCTTCCTAGGATCTTGTGTTCCCCAAGTTAGGGGCTTCTCTCAAGCAGGCCTCAGAAGGGCACACTGCTATAGCCACACGTGTGTGAGTCAGGAGCCCCCAGGAGCTGGCTGGACGCCCAGTTTGAAGTGGGAGGGGATGTAAGGCAGTGGGGAAGCCCCAGCAAGAGGCAGCTCAGGTCCTTGGGGGTGGGAGGGGATGTAAGGCAGCGGGGAAGCCCCAGCAAGAGGCAGCTCAGGTCCTTGGGGGTGGGAGGGGATGTAAGGCAGCGGGGAAGCCCCAGCAAGAGGCAGCTCAGGTCCTTGGGGAACAACATGTCAGGCAGGGGCAACGCAGCACTCAGCCCTGCCAGCAGACCGGCAAGTTAAACAGGGGTGCTGCTTTCTGCCCCGGGGTCATTCCTACCCCGACTTTATAATCCCTGGGGTAAAACCTCACAGGGAGAAAGCTGCCGTCTTCTTTCAATGAATGAATTCAAAAGTATGCATCAAGCAAGCACAGGTTTATTTTTTTCCCCAGCATTGGGCCTTTTCTCCCCGCCGGGAGCCAGTGGAGGGCGGCAGCTGCAGGGCGCTCCTGTGACAACTGCAACCTCAGCAGCTGCACAGCGACCAGGGGATGCTTCAAGCTGTCCAAGGGGATTTTGTGCCTCCCAAGGGTCAGGGAGGGGATGCCGGGGGACACGGAGGAGAGTGGCAGAGGCAGCGCTGGGGAGCCCCAGCCCTGACCCTTTGCCAAGGCCAACGGAAAAGGCAAAAGCGTGCTCAGGCAGAGTTCCACCCCCGGAGCCGAGCCTGGGAAGCCAGCCCGGCACCGCGTACAGCGGCTGGCAGGCTCGCTCCCGGCCCCGGGACGCCAGGAGTCCCCCGCGGCCCCGGCCACGCCCACCCTTCCCTAAGCCCCGCCGCCCAATCAGGGCGCAGGCGCCCAGCTGCCGCCCTCTCATTGGCTAACGCCGATTCCTCCCGGGCGGGCAGTGCGTCCCCCCGCTGTCACCCCCACCTCACAGACTCGCTCTGTGTCAGCGGCTGTAACGCGCTTTCCCGTTGGCTGATCGTAAAGCGCCGGAGATTGGCGGAGGGGTTCGAGGGGCGGGGGCAGCGATTGGCCGCGCGGCGCAGCGAGCGCGGGGATTGGCCGAGGCGGGGGCGGAGGGGGCGTGGCGTAGCGGAGGGCTAGGGAAGCGAGCGGAAGGGGCCTGCGCTCGCCCTTTCGTTTCAGTCCCCGGTCCGGGTCGCTAGCGCATCGTCGCCGCTCCCGCTGACCGCCCGGGGCCCGCTCCCCTCCTCGCCGCTACCCCGGCCAGTGGTGCCCACCCCTCTCCTGAGACAGTTCGGCCGCCGCCCTTGCGCCGCCAAGCACCGCCGCCATCATGGTGAAGATCGCCAAGGTGAGGGCGCCGGGCGGGGCCGCCAGGCGGGAAGCCGGGTGGCCGCCGCCATGGCGGGGCGGACGGATGGCGATGGTGTTGGGGGGGGG